>JAACNH010001269.1:0-87285 GCA_019447015.1 Hymenochirus boettgeri
AATGTATCCCCTACTGTAAATTATAAGGATATTAGAAGTCACTGAGGAGTTCTGTGTCTATATAAAGGTACAAGGTCACAGACTGAGTTATACAGGGAACTCTGGGTACCACTCATGTATTATAAGGGATAATGTATTCCCTACTGTAAATTATAAGGATATTAGACATCACTGAGGAGTTCTGTGTCTATATAAAGGTACAAGGACACAGACTGAGTTATACAGGGAACTCTGGGTACCACTCATGTATTATAAGGATAATGTATCCCCTACTGTAAATTATAAGGATATTAGAAGTCACTGAGGAGTTCTGTGTCTATATAGAGGTACAAGGACATAGACTGAGTTATACAGGGAACTCTGGGTACCACTCATGTATTATAAGGGATAATGTATCACCTACTGTAAATTATAAGGTTATTAGAAGTCACTGAGGAGTTATGTGTCTATATAAAGGTACAAGGACACAGACTGAGTTATACAGGGAACTCTGGGTACCACTCATGTATTATAAGGGATAATGTATCCCCTACTGTAAATTATAAGGATATTAGAAGTCACTGAGGAGTTCTGTGTCCATATAAAGGTTAAAGGACACAGACTGAGTTATACATGGAACTCTGGGTACCACTCATGTATTATAAGGGATAATGTATCCCCTACTGTAAAATATAAGGATATTAGAAGTCACTGAGGAGTTCTGTGTCTATATAAAGGTACAAGGACACAGACTGAGTTATACAGGGAACTCTGGGTACCACTCATGTATTATAAGGATAATGTATCCCCTACTGTAAATTATAAGGATATTAGAAGTCACTGAGGAGTTCTGTGTCTATATAAAGGTACAAGGACACAGACTGAGTTATACAGGGAACTCTGGGTACCACTCATGTATTATAAGGATAATGCACCCCCAACTGTAAATTATAAGGATATTAGAAGTCACTGAGGAGTTCAGTGTCCATATAAAAGGTACAAGGACTATAGTAACATATTGGGATCATCATTGTTACTTTATTGGAACCCTCACCGATTGCTGTTATTATATCAGGATTACAATATCAGGTTTATCTTCATTATGGAAATTGATGTTATGTATTTTGGTTTAATTGAAGAAGAGGCGGTAGGAGCTGTGTCTAACCTCCCGTTCTTCAATCAAACCAAAATCCTCAAAGTCAATTTCCCCGGTGGAGATTCCCTTAAACATATTGGGATTATCGTTATTACGTTATCAGAAATCTCACCTCAGACAGATACACTTTGTTACTCGACTTGTCGTAAACATCGATTGTTATTTCATAGAACCGTCCGGTTTCTAGGACCCAGCGATCTCCGGGCTGAACGGAAAATCCTGGAGAGAGAACCAGAGATCAGTACAGGGGAGACTCACCGAACCAATGATCCCCCTACACTACCACTGCTAATTACTATTTATAATTAAAAAAAAAATATATATGTTAAACTATATTAATATTATATTAAATGTATGGTCCCCTAGTTACATTGACATGGGATTAATTGTGCCACCTTGTGGTCAATGGGAGTATTAAGGGGGCTGGATTATGTAAATTAGGGGAGGAGTGACAGGCTCTAATTCAGTGGCAATGGGTCATATAGATTAAAGTCTGTCCACAATGACTAAAAAACAATCCAGGGACGTGGATCCATCTATGGACCGGAATCTAGGAACCCTCAGAGTCATGAGCCACAAAGCTCTTGGACTGCAATTACCCCCTTGGAAAGAGCCCCCTCATGCTTCATTAAAGGCCAACTGTACCCCAAATCGACTTCCCATAACTCTGCAGAATGTGGATTGCTGTAGCTTTAAGGAAAGTTCTAAAACTTTACCAAAACTCACCTAAATATCCTGGTTCCACCACGTAAACTGTACCGTTCGGCAAACGTGAAACGCCCTGCATGCGGAGATCTAAAGGAGTCAATAAGGAATCGTACAGAAATTGTGAGCTACAAACCACAGAACCAATCGCTAATTCATGGGATTAAAAGAAGTCGCCAGTAGTAATATTTCCATACCAGAGAGGAGATAGACCGACATATCACCGATATCTCGTACAATCGATTCAGGACTCGACATCGGAATAAACACCAAACTACACATCACTAACCCTCAAATATAGAACAAGATCAATATGACCAACTACAGACACTCAACCCAACGCCAGTACAGCTGGTCCCAACAGAGATCAGAGAATTACCAGATCAGTAAAAGTACATCAGACAATGTCTATGGTAAATCCAGATCATTCTCCCTCTCAACAGAACCAAACACTTACTGTACTCTACTGGGATAAACTCCATAATGTCTGTCTAACAGATACACAGTAACATAGTATTGGAGGTTGTATAAAGACATACGTCCATCTAGTCCAATCTTTATACCCTACCCATAATGTCTGTATAACAGTTACATAGTAACATAGTATTGGAGGTTGTGTAAAGACATACGTCCATCCAGTCCAACCTTTATACCCTACCCGTAATGTCTGTATAACAGTTACATAGTAACATAGTATTGGAGGTTGTATAAAGACATACGTCCATCTAGTCCAACCTTTATACCCTACCCGTAATGTCTGTATAACAGTTACATAGTAACATAGTATTGGAGGTTGTATAAAGACACACGTTTATCCAGTCCGACCTTTATACCCTACCCGTAATGTCTGTATAACAGTTACACAGTAACATAGTATTGGAGGTTTTGTGTAAGACATACGTCCATCCAGTCCACCTTTTATACCCTACCGTAATGTCTGTATAACAGTTCATAGTAACATAGTATTGGAGGTTGTGTAAGACATACGTCCTCCAGTCCACCCTTTATACCCAACCCGTAATGTCTGTAAACAGTTAAATAGTAACATAGTATTGGAGGTGTGTAAAGACATACGTCCACCATTCCAACCTTTATACCCTACCCGTAATGTCTGTAAAACAGTTACATAGTAACATAGTATTGGAGGTTGTATAAGACATACGTCCATCTAGTCCAACCTTTATACCCTACCCGTAATGTCTGTATCAGTTACATAGTACATAGTATGGAGGTTGTATAAAGACATCGTTTATCCAGTCCGACCTTTATACCCTACCCGTAATGTCTGTATAACAGTTACACAGTAACATAGTATTGGAGGTGTATAAAGACAACACGTCCATCCAGTCCACCTTATACCCTACCCGTAATGTCTGTATAACATTTCATAGTAACATAGTATTGGAGGTTGTATAAAGACATACGTCCATCCAGTCCAACCTTTATACCCTAACCGTAATGTCTGTATAACAGTTACATAGTAACATATATTGAGGTTGTATAAAGACACACTCCATCCAGTCCACCTTTATACCCTACCCGGTAATGTCTGTATAACAGTTACATAGTAACATAGTATTGGAGGTTTGTATAAAGACATACGTCCATCTGTCCAACTTTATACCCTACCCTAATGTCTGTATAACATTACATTAACTAGTATGGAGGTTGTATAAGACATCGTACCCATCCGATTTATCCCTACACCCATAAGTCTGTATAAAAGTTACATAGTAACATAGTATTGGAGGTTGTATAAAGACAACGTCCACCCAGTCCGACCTTTATACCCTACCCATAATGTCTGTATAAACAGTTACATCAGTAACATAGTATTGGAGGTTGTATAGACACACGTCCATCCAGTCCACCTTTATACCCTACCCTAATGTCTGTAACAGTTACATAGTAACATGTCATTGGAGGTGTATAAAGACATCGTCCATCCGTCCGACCTTTACTAGAGTACGCCATCAGTCCAACTTTACCCTAACCATAATGTCTGTATAACGGTTACACAGTAAATAGTATTGGAGGTTGTATAAAGACATACGTCCTTCTAGTCCCGACCTTTAGACCCTACCCATTAATGTTGTATAACGTACATAGTAACATAGTTTTAGGTTTCTATAAGACATACGTTCCATCTAGTCCACCTTTATACCCTACCCCATAATGTCTGTATACAGTTACTAATAACATAGTATTGGAGGTTGTTATAAAGCATAGTCCATCTAGTCCAAACTTTATACCCATCCATAATGTCTGTATAACATTACAATGTAACATAGTATTGGAGGTTGTATAAAGACATACTTCCGTCTAGTCCACCTTTATACCCTACCCATAATGTCTGTATAACAGTTACATATACCTAGTATTGGGGGTTGATAAAAGACATAACGTCCACTCCAGTCCAACCTTATACCCTACCCATAATGTCCTGTATAACAGTTACATAGTAACATAGTATTGGAGGTTGTATAAAGACAACACGTCCTCCAGTCCGACCTTTATACCCTACCCAATGTCTGCTAAACATTACAAGTAACATAGTTTGGAGGTTGTATAAGACATTGTCCATCTATCCGACCTTATAAAGAGTACCGTCCATCTAGTCCAACCTTTATAACCCTACCCGATACGTCTGTATAACAGTTAACGGTAAACACGTATTGGGGGTTGTAAAAGACTACGTCATCCAGTCATACCTTATACCTACCCATCGTCTGTATAACAGATACATAGTAACATAGTTTTTTAGGGTGTATAAAGACAATACGTCCATCTAGTCCAACCTTTATACCCCTACCCATAATGTCTGTATAACAGTTACATATAACATAGTATTGTAGGTTGTAATAAGACATACGTCACCTCTAGCCCAACCTTATACCCTACAATAATGTCTGTAGACTTACATAGTAACATAGTATTGGAGGTTGTATAAGACATCCTTCCGTCTAGTCAACTGTCTTTATACCCTACCAATAATGTCTGTATAACAGTTTACATTTAACATAGTTTTGGGGGTTGCATAAGACATACGTCCACCCCAGTCCACCTTTATACCCTACCCTAATGTCTGTATAACGTTACATAGTAACATAGTATTGGAGGTTGTATAAAGACCACATCCTCACCAGTCCGACCTTTATACCCTACCCATAATGTCTGCATAAACATTACATAGTAACTAGTTGGAGGTTGTATAGACATAGTCCATCTAGTTCCGAACCTTTATAAGAGAACGTCCATCTAGTCCAACCTTTATACCCTACCCGTAATGTCTGTCATAACAGTTACAACGGACAACAGTATTGGGGGTTGTATAAAGCACATAACGTCCATCCAGCTCTACCTTTATACCCTACCCTAATGTCTGTATAACAGTTACACGTAAACACAGTATTGGAGGTTGTATAAAGACATACTTCCATCCAGTCCACCTTTTACCCTACCCATAATGTCTGTATAACAGTTACATAGTAACATAGTATTGGAGGTTGTAAAAGACATACGTCCGTCTAGTCCGACCTTTATACCCAACTACCTACCATAATGTCTGTATAACAGTTACATATATACATAGTATTGGAGTTGTATAAAGACATACGTCCCCCTAGTCCAACCTTATACCCTACCCATACTGCTGTCTAACAGTTACATATGTAACAGTAGTTTTTTAGGTTGTATAAAGACATACGTCCATCTCAGTCCGACCTTTAATTACCCTACCCATAATGTCTGTAACAGATACATAGTACATAGTATTGGAGGTTTGTATAAAGACATACGTTCCACTCCAGTCCGACCTTTATACCCTACCCCATAATGTCTGTATACGTTACATAGTAACATAGTATTGGAGGTTGTATAAAGCAATACGTCCACCCAGTCTGACCTTTATACCTCCTAATGTCGTATACAGTTCATAGTAACATAGTATTGGAGGTGTATAAAGACTACGTCCACCCAGTCCACCTTTATACCCTACACATAATGTCTGTATAACAGTTACATAGATAACATAGTATTGGGTTGTATAAGACATACTCCGTCTAGCCGACCCCTTCATACCCCCTACCACAGTAATGTCTGTATACAGTTACATAGTTACATACGTATGGAGGTTGGTATAAAGACTAGTCCATAGTCTAACCTTTATACCCTACCCATAATGTCTGTATAACAGTTGACATGTACACAGTAATTGGAGGTTGTATAAAGACAATACTTCCGTCTAGTCCACCTTTATACCCTACCCATATGTCTGTATAACAGTTTAAATATTAAAGTATGGGTTTAAAGACATTATAGTGTAAGCTAAAGTCGGTATGTAGTTATGGAGGGCACTAGGGGGGACTAGTGAGATCGTTAATGTCTTTATACAATCTCGTTCTTTATAACAATCAAATCCACCCGATCCAACCAAACTACAGTATATGTATTAACACCAGTAATTCCTCAATAATATATAGTACTCCCTGTACCACCAGAACTACATAATAAAATGTACTTAATACCAGTACATTTCACTAGTATTAGTATCCCTGTACCAACCAGAACTCCAGTATATGTATTAATACCAGTTAATCTCAATATTATTAGTATCCCTGTACCAGCCAGAACTACGTATCTGTATTAATACCAGTAAATATCTCAAGATTATATCAGTATCCCTGTACCAGCCAGACTAACAGTATATGTATTAATACCCAGTATTCCCTCAATAACTATATAGTATCCCATGTATACCAGCCAGAATAAACAGTATATGTATTTAATACCAGTAATTTCTCAATATTATCTATAGTATCCCTGTACCACCAAAACTACAGTATATTATTAATACCAGTAATTCTCAAATATATAGTATCCCGTACCAGCCAGAACTACAGTATATGTGTTATTACTCCGAGAATTCTCCAATATTATATAGTATCCCCCGTACCGCCCCAGAACTACAGTATATGTATTAATACCAGTAATTCTCAATATTAATAGCCAGAAACTACAGTATATGTATTAATACCAGTAATTCCAATATTATATAGTATCCCTGTACCAACCAAGACTACAGATATGTATTATACCAGCCATTCTCAATATTATATAGTATCCCTGTACCACCAGACTACAGTATTTGTATTATACCAGCCATTCTCAATTTATATAGTATCCCTGTACAACCGCTAGAACTACAGTATTTTGTAATATAATACCAGTATTCTCAATTTATATAGTATCCCTGTACAACCAGAACTAGAGTATATGTATTATCCAGATTCTCAATATTATATGTATCCCTGTACCAACCAGAACTAAGAGTATATGTATTAATATACCAGTAATTCTCAATATTATATAGTACCGACCAACCAGAACTACAGTATATGTTTTAATACCAGTAAATCTCAATATTAATTAGTATCATCCTGTACAACCAAAACTACAGTATATGTATTAATCCAGTAATTCTCAATATTATTAGTATCCCTGTACCAACCCTGTCCCAACCAGAACTACAGTATGTATATACCAGTAATTCTCATATTATGATATAGTATCCCTGTACCAACCAGAACTCCAGATATGTATTATACCATAATTCTCAATATTATATAGTATCCCTGTACCAACCAGAACTACAGTATATGTATTAATACCAGTAATTCTCAATATTTATATAGTATCCCTGTACCAACCAGAACTACAGTATATGTATTAACCCAGTAATTCTCAATATTATATAGTATCCCTGTACAACCAGAACTACAGTATAATGTATTAATACCAGTACCTTTATACCTACCATAATGTCTGATAAACAGTTACATAGACACATAGTATTGGAGGTTGTATAAAGACATTGTCCATCTAGTTCCTACCTTTATAAAGAGATACTCATCTAGTCCAACCTTTATACCTACCCGTAAGGTCTGGTCGAACAGTTAAAACGGTAACACAGTATTGGGGGTTGTATAAGACCATACGTTCATCCATCATTCCTTTTATGACCCTACCTCTAATGTCTGTATAACAGTATACATAGTAACATAGTTTTTAGGTGGTATAAAGAGAATAAGTCCAATCTAGTCCAACCTTTCTACCTACACCATAAGTCCTTGTATAACGTAACATAGTAACATAGTATTGTATGTTGTATAAAGACATCAACGTCATCATAGTCCAACCTTTATACCTACACATATGTCTGTAACAGTTTACATAGTAACATAGTATGGAGGTTGTATAAAGACCATAATTCCGTCTAGTCCCAACCTGTATACCCTACCCAATAATGTCTGTATAACAGTTACCATAGTAACCTAGTATTGGGGGTGCCTAAGACATTACGTCACGCCAGTCCCAACCTTTAATACCCTACCCATATGTCGTATAACAGTGAATGTAGCATAGTGATTGGAAGGTTGTATAAAGGACACACGTCCTCCAGTCCGACCTTATACCCTACCCCTAATTGTTGCATACGTTACATAGTAACATAGAATGTGAGGTTGTATAAGACATATGTCCATTAGTCCGACCTTTATAAAGAGATACGTCCATCTAGTCCAACCTTTATACCCTACCGTAATGTCTGTATAACATTACACCGGTTAAACACAGAAAGACACACGTCCATCCAGTCCGACCTTTATACCCTACCCATAATGTCTGCATAACAGTTACATAGTAACATAGTATTGGAGGTTGTATAAAGACATATGTCCATCTAGTCCGACCTTTATAAAGAGATACGTCCATCTAGTCCAACCTTTATACCCTACCCGTAATGTCTGTATAACAGTTACACGGTAACACAGTATTGGGGGTTGTATAAAGACATACGTCCATCCAGTCATACCTTTATACCCTACCCATAATGTCTGTATAACAGTTACTAGTTAAACAATAGTATGTGGGTGCATAAGAAACATATACGTCACCTAGTCCAACCTTATATACCCTACCCGTAATTCGTCTATAAAGTTTACAAAGTAGTACATAGTATTGGAGTTTGTATAAAGACACAACGTAATCGTCCGCCTTTATACCCTACCCATTAATGTCTGTATACTTTACAGTAACATAGTATTGGAGGTTGTATAAAGACACTACGTCCATCCATTCCCGAACCTTTATACCCTACACCGATGTCTGTATAACAGTTACACAGTAACATAGTATTTGAGGTTGTATAAAAGACACACTCCACTCCAGTCCAAAACTCTTATACACCCTACCAGTAAGTTCTGTATAACCGTTTACAATTAACAAATAGTATTGGAGGTTTGTATAAAGACCAACACGTCCATCAGTCCGCCTTTATACCCTACCCATAATGTCTGTATAACATTACATAGTAACATATATGGAGGTTGTATAAGACATACGTCCACTGCCAACCTTTATCCCTACACCCATAAGTCTGTATAACAGTTACAAGTAACATAGTATTGGAGGTTGTATAAAGACATACGTCCACCAGTCCGACCTTTATACCCTACCCATAATGTCCTGTATAAAAGTTACATAGTACATAGTATTGGAGGTTGTATAAAGACTACGTCACCCAGTCCACCTTTATACCCTACCCATAATGTCTGTAACATTTACATAGTAACATGTATTGGAGGTTGATAAAGACAACGTCCAATCCAGTCCGACCTTTATAGCCCTACCCATAATGTCTGTCATAACATTACATAGTACATAGTATTGGAGGTTGTTAAAAGCACATACGTCCTCTAGTCCCGACCTTTATAAAGATACTCATCTAAGTCCACCTTTATACCCTACCCATAATGTTCGTATAACGGTTACACAGTAAACATAGTATTGGAGGTTGTATAAAGACATATCCCGTCTAGTCCGACTTTATACCCTACCCTAATGTCTGTATAACAATCAATGTAACATATTTTTTAGGTGTTATAAACATACTCCATCTAGTCCACCTTTATACCCTACCCATAATGTCTGTATAACATTTACAAATAACATAGTTGGAGGTTTGTATAAAGACATACGTCCATCTAGTCCAACTTTATACCCTACCTAATGTCTGTATAACATTACATATAACATAGTATTGGAGGTTGTATAAAGACATAAAACAAAGCTTCCGCTAGTCAACCTTTATACCCTACCCTATGTCTGTATACAGTTTACATACATAGTAGCATATGTATTGGGGGTTTTGCATAAAGACAATAAATCCATCCATCAGTCCACCTTTATAACCTACCCGATACTGTCTGTATAACATTACATTAACATAGTATTGGAGGTTGTATAAAGACACACGTCACACCAGTCCGACCTTTATACCCTCCTACCCATAATGTGTCTGCATAACAGTTACATAGTAACATAGTATTGGAGGTTGAATAAAGACATATGTCATCTTAGTCCGAACCTTTATAAAGAGATACGTCCATCTAGTCAACCTTTATACCCTACCAGTAAGTCTGTATAACAGTTACACCGGTTAACACAGTATTGGGGGTTGTATAAAGACATACGTCCATCCAGTCATACCTTTATACCCTACCCATAATGTCTGTATAACAGATACATAGTAACATAGTTTTTTAGGTTGTATAAAGACATACGTCCATCTAGTCCAACCTTTATACCCTACCCATAATGTCTGTATAACAGTTACATAGTAACATAGTATTGAGGTTGATAAAGACATACGTCCATCTAGTCCAACCTTTATACCCTACCAATAATGTCTGTATAACAGTTACATAGTAACATAGTATTGGAGGTTGTATAAAGACATACTTCCGTCTAGTCCAACCTTTATCACACCCCTAATGTCTGTATAACAGTTACATAGTAACATAGTATTGGGGGTTGCATAAAGACATTACGTCCACCCAGTCCAACCTTTATACCTACCCACCCATAATGTCTGTATAACAGTTACATAGTAACATAGTGATTGGAGGTTGTATAAAGACACACGTCCATCCAGTCCGACCCTTATACCCTACCCATAATGTTTGCATAACAGTTACATAGTAACATAGTATTGGAGGTGTATAAAGACATATGTCCATCTAGTCCGACCTTTATAAAGAGATACGTCCATCTAGTCCAACCTTTATACCCTACCCGTAATGTCTGTATAACAGTTACACGGTAACACAGTATTGGGGTTGTATAAAGACATACGTCCATCCAGTCATACCTTTATACCCTACCCATAATGTCTGTATAACAGTACACGGTTAACACAGATTGGAGGTTGTATAAAGACATACGTCCATCCAGTCCAACCTTTATACCCTAACATAATGTCTGTATAACAGTTACATAGTAACATAGTATTGGAGGTTGTATAAAGACAACGTCCGTCTAGTCCGACCTTATACCCTACCCATAATGTCTGTATAACAGGTACATAGTAACATAGTATGGAGTTGTATAAAAGACATACGTTCCACCTAGTCCAACCTTTATACCCTAACCATCTGTCTGTCTAACAGTTACATAGTAACATAGTTTTTTAGGTTGTATAAAGACATACGTCCATTAGTCCGACCTTTCTACCCTACCCATAATGTCTGGTATAACAGATACATAGTAACATAGTATTGGAGGTTGTATAAAGACATACGTCCACCCAGTCCGACCTTATACCCTACCCATATGTCTGATAACAGTTACATAGTAACATAGTATTGGAGGTTGTATAAAGACATACGTCCACCAGTCTGACCTTTATACCCTACCATAATGTTGTTATAACATACATAGAACTAGTATTGGAGGTTGTATAAAGACATACGTCTCCACCAGTCCAACCTTTATACCCCACATAATGTCTGTATAACAGTTACATAGTAACATAGTATTGGGGGGTTGATAAAGACATACATCCGTCTAGTCCGACCTTTATACCCTACCCATAATGTCTGTATACAGTTACATAGTAACATAGTATTGGAGGTTGTATAAAGACATACGTCCATCTAGTCTAACCTTTATACCCTACCCATAATGTCTGTATAACAGTTGCATAGTAACACAGTATTGGAGGTTGTATAAAGACTACGTCCGTCTAGTCCAACCCTTTATACCCTACCCATAGTGTCTGTTCTAACAGTTAAATATTTAAGTACTGGAGGTTGTATAAAGACATTATAGGTAGAGTAAAAAGGTTGGACTAGAGGACGTATGTTTTATACAATCTCCGTTTCTTTATACAATCACCGTACCAACCATAAATACAGTATATGTATAACACCAGTAATTCTCAATTAATATATAGTATCCCTGTACCAGCCAGAATACAGTATATGTATTAATACAGTAATTCTACATTATATAGTATCCCTGTACCAACCAGAAATACAGTATATGTATTAATACCAGTAATTCTCAATATTATATAGTATCCCTGTACCAGGCCAGAACTACAGTATATGTATTAATACCAGTAATTCTCAATATATTATATAGTATCCCTGTACAGCCAGAACTACAGTATATGTATTAAACCAGTAATTCTCAATAATATATAGTATCCCTGTACCAGCCAGAGAACTACAGTATATGTATTAATACCAGTAATTCTCAATATTATATAGTATCCCTGTACAGCCAAACTACAGTATATGTATTAATACCAGTAATTCTCCATATTATATAGTATCCCCGTACCAGCCAGAACTACAGTATATGTTTTATTACAGAATTCTCAATATTATATAGATCCCCGTACCAGCCAGAACTACAGTATATGTATTAATACCAGTAATCAATATATAGCCAGAACATACAGTATATGTATTAATACCAGTAATTTCAATATTATATATATCCCTGTACCAACCAGAACACAGTATATGTGATTAATACCAGCTTCTCAATATATATGTATCCCTGTACCACCAGAACTACAGTATATGTATTAATACCACATTCTCAATATTATATAGTATCCCGTACCACCAGAACTACAGTTATTGATTAATACCAGTAATTCTCAATATTATATTAGTATCCCCTTACCAACCAGAACTACAGTATAGTATTAATACAGCCATTCTCAATATTATATAGTATCCTGTACCACCAGAACTACAGTATATGTATTAATACCAGTAATTCTCAATATTATATAGTATCCCTGTACCAACCAGAACTACAGTATATGTATTAATACCAGTAATTCTCAATATTATTAGTATCCTGTACCAACCAGAACTACAGTATATGTATTAATACCAGTAATTCTCAATATTATATAGTATCCCTGTACCAACCAGAACTACAGTATATGTATTAATACCAGTAATTCTCAATATTATATAGTATCCTGTACACAACCAGAACTACAGTATATGTATTAATACCAGTAATTTCAATATTATTAGTATCCCGTACCAACCAGAACTACAGTATATGTATTAATACCAGTAATTCTCAATATTATATAGTATCCCTGTACCAACCAGAACTACAGTTATGTATTAATACCAGTAATTCTCAATATTATATAGTATCCCTGTACCAACCAGAACTACAGTTATATGTATTAATACCAGTAATTCTCAATATTATATAGTATCCCGTACCAACCAGAACTACAGTATATGTATTAATACCAAGTATTCTCAATATTATATAGTATCCCTTACCAACCAGAACTACAAGATATGTGTTATTACCAGTAATTCTCAATATTAGATAGTATCCCCGTACCACCAGAACTACAGTATATGTATTAATACCAGTAATCTCAATATATTAGTAGACCAGAAAATACAGTATAGTGATTAATACCAGTAATTCTCAATATTATAGAGTATCCCTGTACCAACCAGAAACTACAGTATATGTATTAATACAGACTTCTCAATATTATATATCCCTGTACCAACCAGAACTACAGTATGTATTAATACAGAATTCTCAATATTATATAGTATCCCTGTACCAACCAGAACTACAGTTATGTATTAATACCAGTAATTCTCAATATTATATAGTATCCCTGTACCAACCAGAACTACAGTATATGTATTAATACCAGTAATTCTCAATATTATATAGTATCCCGTACCAACCAGAAAACAACAATAAGTATATGGATTAATACCAATAATTCTCAATATTATATAGTATCCTGTACCAACCAGAAACTACAGTATATGTATTAATTACCAGTAATTCTCAATATATATAGTATCCCGTACAACAGAAACTACAGTATAATGTATTAATACCAGTAATTCTCAATATTATATAGTATCCCTGTACCAACCAGAACTACAGTATAGTATTAACCAGTAATTCCAATTATATATATCCCGTGTACCAACCAAACTACAGTAATTGTATTTAATACCAGTAATCTCAATATTAATAATATATCCCTGTACCAACCAGAACTAACGTAGTTATTATTTCCAGTAATCCAATATTATATAGTACCCTGTACACCAGAACTACACCGTATAATGTATTAATACCATAATTCTCAATATTAAGTATGTTCGTTACCAACCAAAATCACAGTATTTATTATATTAATAATAATGCTCAATTTATAAGTTCCCGTACCAACAGAACTAAGGTATGTTAATTAATTACCAGTAATTCTCAAAATTTATTAAGTTCCGAAACGAACTCAGTTTATAGTAAAGTCTATAGTTTATTAGCCACCCTTTTACAGCCTTATCAACAGCCTTTGACTGCCAGTACCACATCTGCTCTGGAAAGACAGTTCCACAGTGTGCAACGTTCTCACTGTGTAAAAAACCTTTCTACCTGAAGATTAAACTTCTTTTCTTCCAACCTAAAAGGATTCGTCCGTGTCCTCTGATATGACCTATTAGTGAACAAGGCACAAGAGAGTTCTTGTATGGCCCATTAATATATTTGTAAAGGTTATCATGTCCCCACGCAAACGTCGCTTCTCCAATGTAATAGCCCTATTTGTCTAATCTCCTGCATAGTCAACCCCTCACATTCCCCCTTATTAATTTAGTTATAACTTCTCTAAACTGCCTGCATAGTCAAGCCCCTCAATTCCCCTTATTAATTTAGTATCAGTATATGTATTAATACCAGTAATTCTCAATATTATATAGTATACCCGTACAACAGATCTACCAGTAATAGTATCACCTTAATACCAAGTAATTCCCTAATTTATATAGTATCCCTGTACCAACCAGAACTACAGTATATGTATTAATACCAGTAATTCTCAATATTATATAGTATCCCTGTACCAACCAGAACTACAGTATATGTATTAATACCAGTAATTCTCAATATTATATAGTATTCCCGTACCAACCAGAACTACAGTATATGTATTAATACCAGTAATTATCAATATTATATAGTATCCCTGTACCAACCAGAACTACAGTATATGTATTAATACCAGTAATTAATGAACTTGCCATTACCACATCTGCTGGGAGACAGTTCCACAGTGTCACCGTTCTCACTGTAAAGAAACCTTTCCTAACTTGAAGATGAAACTTCTTTTCTTCCAACCTTAAAGGATGTCCACGAGTCCTCTGATATGACCTATTAGTGAACAATGCACCAGAGAGTTCATTGTATGGCCCATTAATATATTTATATAAGGTTATCATGTCCCCACGCAAACGTCACTTCTCCAATGTAAACAGCCCTAATTTGTCTAATCTGCCTGCATAGTCAAGCCCCTCCATTCCCCATATTAATTTAGTTATAACTTGTCTAATCTGCCTGCATAGTCAAGCCCCTCCATTCCCCTTATTAATTTAGTTATAACTTGTGTAATCTACCTGTATATTCAAGCCCCTCCATTCCCCTTATTAATCTAGTTATAACTTGTCTAATCTGCCTGCATATTCAATCCCCCTCCATTCCCCTTATTATTTTAGTTATAACTTGTCTAATCTGCCTGTATATTCAAGCCCCTCCATTCCCTTTATTAATTTAGTTATAACTTGTCTAATCTGCCTGCATATTCAAGCCCCTCCATTCCCCTTATTAATTTAGTTGCCCTTCTCTGAACTGCCTCCATTTCCAAGATGTCCCTTTTGTATATGGGATTCCAAAACTGCACCGCATATTCCAAATGTGGCCTTACCAGTGCCTTGTAAAGAGGGAGAATATTATTTTCTCCCTTGAATCTATTCCCCTCTCTATACAAGACAGGGGACTATTTGTATGTAGCAGATGGAATCCAGTTGAACTGGTCTGTGATACTGGGTCTGTGCCATTGCAATGTTTTCCCATCTGTTGGTCCCCACACTAAGGATACTCTTATGGAGAAGGACAATGTTGGTCTGTCCCATCTGTAGGGCAGTGACGGTCGACGTTTTTTCCTCCAGTTTGGCGACTGCTTCGTGTTGGACTCCGCCCTGCGCAACCAACTGGTTCTGAAGCTGGAAGGCGTATTGATCCGATGGCATCTGCAAATCTAGAGAGGAAAAGTCGGTGTTAATAGTCCCATGGCTCGTTCCACACACTATGCCGCTCTAGTAATCAGGCTCTATAGGAGGGGAGGGGCTAACTGTTTACATTAGAAGCCAATCACACGGCAGGATCCAATCTACCTTTGGCCACACACCTAGTGATATCATGAGCCAATCACCTTATCCCAGAAATATTTTGGTCCAATCATTCTTGTGCTGGAAATAACTCCCATAATCCCATCACAGCGGTTAATTGGGCGGTTATATCTCGCAGTGTGTAGCCGCTCTTAAAACTTTATTTTACCCAATGGCAACTAAGAGGTTAAAAATAACATTTTCCGGTCCATTACGATGTTTTTCACATTTGGCCCAAACAGATTAAAGGACACATTCAAGCAAAAACTAAAAATTTCCCTTCCAGCCCAGAACACTGCTAATTAACCAAAGATCCAGATCTGTGCGAGATTAGGAAAATCTTCCTCGCCCACCCCCATCATTCACTAGCTCAGGGATTCCCCCAGTGAGGGAGAGGGGAGGGGCCGTCCAATCAGATATCAGCCCTTCTAGTGAGAGATACATTATCTTATAAGTACTAGAAGTCATAAAATAATCATTTCACCTTAACCTCCCCTTTAATATTTAGTTATTTATTGTACACACAGAACTGCACACAAAGTTACGGTTTAAACTTTAACTCGGTGAACAGGAAGTTGTAGCAGAGGAAGGAAATGACAATGTAACAAAATGTAACAAAACGTAACAACTCACCTAGTTACAATGTGACAAATGAACATTTCCCATTGTTTAGATTATTTATAGCTAAAGTTATTTTCTGCCTGGACATGCCCTTTAAAGGTAAGTAGCCCAACCCAACCCAGAGTAATTGCCCCCCAAAACCTCAACTTTGTGTGGTTTGCTTTATTTAAAGCGATTCTAAATGGACTGTAAGGTACTTACCAGCCCTCGTTCCCCTGCATCTTCTCCATGTACAGAAGCTGCAGAAAGAGCCGGACTGGAAGCCGCATCTGTGTTTGGCAGAGGGCAGGTAAGTACATTTAGAATTACTTTAACTTTAAACCTCGCAAAGTCAGGGTTTGGGGGACAATTACACAAAAACAGGAAATGTACAACTATAAAGCTCTGCATCCTCCTATTGTACTTCCACTTCTATATCAAGAATTTATCAACATTCCCCAGACTGGGTGTGAACAGGAAATGCACAACTATAAAGCTCTGCAATCCTCCTAATGTACTTCCACTTCTTTATCAAGAATTTATCAACATTCACCAGACTGGGTGTGAACAGGAAATGTACAACTATAAAGCTCTGCATCCTCCTATTGTACTTCCACTGCTTTACCAAGAATTTATCAACATTCCCCAGACTGGGTGTGAACAGGAAATGTACAACTATAAAGCTCTGCATCCTCCTATTGTACTTCCACTCCTTTATCAAGAATTTATCAACATTCCCCAGACTGGGTGTGAACAGGAGTGAACGGAATGTAGAACTATAAAGCTCTATCTCCTCCTAATTATCTCCTTTTCCATTCTTTTATCCAAGAATTTATCAACATTCACCAGACTGGTGTGAACAGGAAATGTAACAACTATAAAGCTCTTCTCCTCCTATTGTCCTTCCACTGCCTTTACCAAGAATTTACAACATTCCCTAACCAGACTGGGTGTGACACTGAAATGTTACAACTCCTAAAGCTCCGGCCTCCTCCATTGTACGTCCACTTCTTTATCAGACTTTACAACTTCCCCCAGACTGGTTGTGAACATGAAATGTATAACTATAAGCTCGCTGCAATCTCCCCTATTGTACTTTCCACTTCTATAGCAAGAATTTATCACAGTCCCCAACTGGGTGTGAAAAGGAATGTACACCTATAAATCTCTGCATCCTCCTAATTTCTTCACTTCTTTATCAATAATTTATCAACATTCCCCAACTGGGTGTGAACGGAACTGTTAACAACTATAAATCTCTGCATCCTCCTATTGTACTTCCACTGCTTTAATCAAGAATTTGATCAACATTCCCCAGACTGGTGGTGAACAGGAAATGTTGAAACTATAAAAGCTCGCAATCCTCCTAATGTCCTCCACTGCTTTAAAAACCAAGAATTTTATCAACATTCCCCAGACTGGGTGTGAACAGAAAGTCCACCTATAAAGCTCTGCCTCCCTCCCATTGTACTTCCACTTCTTTATCAAAGAGTTATCAACCCTTCCCTCCCCAGACTGTGTGTGAAGGAACTGTAACAACTATAAAGCCTTCATCCCCTATTGTACTCCCACTCCTTTACCAAAAATTTTTCACCATCCCCAGCCTTGGTTGAACAGAGGAAATGTTACAACTATAAGCTCTGCATCCCTCCTATTGTACTTCCACTTCTATATCAAGAATTTATCAAACATCCCAGACGGGTTTGAACAGGAAATGTAACAACTATAAAGCCTCTGCATCCTCCCTATTGTACTTCCACTCCTTTATCAAGAATTATCAACATTCCCCATACTGGGTGTGAAAGAATTGTAGCAACTATAAAGCTCTGCATCCTCCTAGTGTACTTCCAACTCCTTTATCAAGAATTTATCAACATTCCCCGACTGGGTGGTGGAACAGGAAAGTGTACAACTATAAAGCTCTTGGCATCCTCCTATTGTACTTCCACTCTTTATCAAGAATTTATCACCATTCCCCAGACTGGGTTGAACGGAATTCAACTATAAAGCGCTGCATCCTCCCTATTGTACTTTCCACTTCTTTAATCCAGAATTTATCAACATTCCCCAGACTGGGTTGACAGGGAAATGTACAACTAAAAATAAGCTCTGCATCTCTATTGACTTCCACTGCTTTATATCAAGACTTTATCAACATTCCCCAGACTGTGTGTGAACAGGAAATGTACAACTATAAAAGCTCGCATCTTCCTATTGTACTTCCACTTCTTTCTAAAGTCCTGATAAAATAAACCATATTTCACAAACGTGAAGGGAACAGCTCTTGGAGGCCGTGCAGGAAAAGTGACCGGTTTCTGATCAATCAATTTCCGGTTTCCCAGTCACCCCTGTGCATCATCACCAGACTGGGGTTTACCAAACCTAGCCTACTAAAATGGGAGGGAGACAGAAGTTGCTGCTTGACAAGCTACTGTAAACGTAAACCCAAACTCGAAAGGGTAAGTTTAAGTCTAACCTTTGATTTGGGCTTGCAGGGCGGCATTTTTGGAAGGAATATGTGTGGTTTTGCTGCAGATTTTAAAACTCATAAGTGAATGATTATGTGTAAGGGAACGCTTGTTTGGACAAAAAAAACTTGTTGTAACCCAGCACAAAAACTTTTTGTGTGTACCCAAGACCGAAGTACGGTCGATTTCGGTAACCCCCTAAAGTAAGATCGATTTCATACCCGCGAAAGTACAGGGTCCGATTCAGTAAACCTCGTAAATAAAGGTCGATTTCGGTAACCCTGAAAGTTACATATCGTTTTCGGTAACCCTCAAAGTACCGGTCGATTTCCGGTAACCCTCAAAAGTACAGATCGTTTCGGTACCTCGAAAGTAGCAGGTCGATTTCGGTAACCCTCGAAGTACAGGTCGATTCGAGGTAACCCTTCGAACGTCAGGTCGATTTCGGTACCTCAAACGTACAGATCGATTTCGGTAACCCTCGAAAGTAACAGATCGATTTCGGTAACCCCTCGAAGTACAGGTCGATTTCGGTAACCCTCGTAAAAAAGATCGATTTCGGTAACCCTCCGAAAGTAAACGGTTCGATTTCCGGTAACCCTCAAAATACAGAATCGATTTCGGTAACCCCTCGTAAATAAAAGATCGTTTCAGTAACCCCGTAAATAAAGATCGATTTCGGTAACCCTCGTAAATAAGACTCGATTTCCGGTAAACCATCGTAAAGAAAGAGCGATTTCGGTAACCTCATAAATAAAGATCGATTCCGGTACCCTCGTAATAAAGATCGATTTCGTAACCTCGACATAAAGATCGATTTTCGGTAACCCTCGTAAATACAGGAATCGATTCCGGTAACCCTCGTACATAAAGAAGCGATTTCGGTAACCCTCGTAAATAAGGGGGTCGATTCGGTAACCGCTCGTAATAAGATCGATTTCGGTAACCCTCGTAAATAAGATCGATTTCGGTAACCCTAGTAAATAAAGACGTTTCGGTAACCCCTCATAATAAATATCGTTTCGGTAACCCATTAATAAGATCGATTTCGGTAACCCTATTAAAATAAAGATCGATTTCGGTCAACCCTAGTAATAAGATCGATTTCGGTAACCCCCTCGTAAAGAAAGATCAATTTCGGTAACCCTCGTAAAATACAGGTCGATTTTCGGTACGCCTTGTCAATAAAGGGTCGATTCATTAAAAATTACCTTACCCCAACCAATCAGATGTTATTTAACAATTGAAGCTAACATCTTATTGGTGGCGGGAATTTTAACGATACGAACTTGTTATTGATCCCTGAAGGTTTTTAAAATGCGTTTTTGGTTCTATTTCCGGTTCCCCAGACATCCCACAGTCCCTTGTGTTATTTACATTAACCCTCTATTCCTGGATTTCATCCTTAACAATCCATAAACACTGTTGATTTGTTTTCTCGCCATGCTAATTCTAGGGTCCCGGTTTTGGCCGGAATCTTCGATTGGAAGCGTCGCTTGGTGCAAATCCATGGTAATAACCCCGTAAAAATAACACTTGGGGGTGCGGGCAGAGTAACCGACAAGTCGGCCATCGATGCTTGTGTGGGTTTAAGTGTGGTGACCTGCAGCGTTTTTACTAGGGCCCCTAGAGGCCGGTTATCCGACTAATCAAGAGTTTATAATCCAATCGATAGATGTTCTTAGGGTAAGACCTGGTCACGGTTGCCCTTATTGGCACTGGTGGGAGGTTAAGTTCCATTCATGTCCAACAGAACCTTAATGATTATTGCCGGGTGGCCCGTGGTGTATCGTCTCACTTGCTGGCAAAGGTTGACACGCCCCCCTGCCCAATGGGGAATTAAGAATCTACAAGGTAACTGACAGTTTTTGTAACATTCTGTTAGGCTGAACCGGCTGTCAGTTATTTCATTCATTCTCCTATTTACACTAATAATAACATAATCCAATAATAATATAATCTTTCGCATATCACATCAAATCATTATATAATTACAGTGCGCTCCCGCAGCCTTTATTCTGGGGAATGGCCTATGATGGCAGGACCTACCCTTATGGTTGGTCGTCCCTCTTCTTATCTGTATGTAGGATCCTCCCTCCTAAAGCTTGGAGACCCATAAAGACGCCTGATTGTTTGTATGGGTCAAATAAAGAACTAAAAAGAAAGTTATCGCCTACCAGCTTTCGGCCAATGTGACAACCCACTTTGTTGGTGTATTAAGTGATTGACTCACCACTTTCGCCATGTGACAATCCCACTTAATATGTCTTCTACTACTTTAAGGGAACCGAGTACCCGAAGGAAACGCGGAGACCCACTTCAAGCTGGGAGAGAACCTTCACCCTCGGGTGCAGATGTGTCCAAGGTGGTAGGCACCACAGGACAAGCTCTATATGTTTTTGGATTGTGGGGGAAACGCTACGTACCCCCGTAGGAAAACCCCGCAAAGCACGTTGAGAACATACAAATCCCAATGCAATGGGGCTAGATCGGAATCGAACCGAGCTCCCAGTGCTGCGGGCATCAGCATACCTCGAGCCACCGTGCTGCCCAAGTGTTCTTAGTAAAAAAAAAAGATAAGAATGTACTGGTGACATCACGGCCAGCTATTTGCATAAAGGGTGGAGCTATGATCCTCCCTGCCCAGTCTTATGGGTGGGGAAAAATAGAAAGCACATAGCCTAGGTGCAATGACATGAATAATATAGTAAGGGGGGAGTGGATTAAAGTAAAAGTTCCCTGTCTGAAGATAAAGAATGGGACATCTGTGGGAGGAGCCAATAACAGCCCATGTATTTCTATCGACGTAAACTTCGTTCAGTTAAGTCTCTAACTTAACTAAAAAGCCCCCCCAGTCCCCAACATGTTCAACCGTACTGCCAGTTAAAAAACTGTGGGGGGTTGGAGGACCATGGCCGAGCTGGACAGCTTCCTAGATAGACCACATCTTCGTATGTCTGCTTCTCAATTGTCCAATTTCGCGCCTAACTCACCATTACAGGACACTAGAACCCATAACAGTGGGGGGCCCACGTGGGGGGTGTGGGGGGGGGGTGGTTTTGTGGGGCCTCCTATATTCAGTAGGGCCAAAAGTATACAATTGGTGATTTATTCCCAGCAACAAATTCATCCCACCAAACCCCTTTAGAGACAAAGGGGGATCTCACACACCCCCACCCTGCACACAAACCGAGCAATCTACAGCACCCCCTGTGTTTTTGCTAGTGTGAACATTGCCTAGTGTAAATAGTGTACGGCACTTATATATATTACATTCATTGGTTCTGCCCAGCGCTGATTTCAGCCATGGGTGCACAACAAACTGTGCAATTGACATAATACCACCTAATGCAAATGAACTTCTGTCGATGGGTGGCCTTTTGTTTCACCAGATCATTTTGTAACCAAAAAAACCACTTCGGTGACCAAAGAAATTCAGTGATAACGAAACACATTTTAGAGTGGACAAAAACAACACTTTTGGTACAAACTAAAATTTAAACTTGACCGAAAAAAGTAAATGTGGTAACAACATACATTTAAGGGGCATATGTATAGAAGTCTGTTAACTGTCCCGCCACTGTTTTTCCCCGGCATCTTTTCCTAAACACTTGGAATGCCCTCGATTTAAAGGAGAAACCCGCGTTGGAATTAACGCGGCGCAATTGTCTTTTTCTGCCAGAGTGGGGGCATCGCGTCAGTTCCGCTCGCTTCTATTTATTTAATTTTTATCAACTTTGGGTTGTGTGAAACGACGAGCTTGCTTCCCAATTGGCGCTTATAGATAAACTATATAACAATAGCAGCAGCACTGAAATAAAGCGAATGTTTGGGTGCGTATCTCCCTGGGTCCTTCCGTGTCAAACCTCTAATACACATGGAATCGGATAACATGGAGCGCACAGCCAGTTTTCTCCGCATAATAAAAGGCTTATGGGTTAAAAGGAAACGTCTGGCCCACATATTATGGACGTTTCCGGGGGAGACGCTGCCCCTTCCTATATTGGCATCAATCCTGAGAAAAGGGAGCAGCGTCGTCCCCCGAAACGTCCATATATTGGCATACGTTTCCTTTTAACCATAAAGCCTTTATCTCTTGCAAGAAACTGGTGTTTCGTTCATGTTAATCGGATTATAAATAAACTGTCCATACAGTGTATCCTTCCAACTGTCCCAATAGTGTCACTAGTGTCTTCTAATCCACTACACCACATAAACCACTATACATTCCTGGGATGTTTTCTCTTGTGTGTGTTGTATGTTGTGTGTGTTATGTTGTGGTGTGTTGTATGTTGTTGTGTTGTATGTTGTGTGTGTTGTAGTTTGTTTGTGGTTGTATGTTGTGTGTGTTGTATGTTGTGTGTGTTGTGATGTTGTGTGTGTTGTTGTGTGGTGTTGTGAATGTTAATGTGTGTTGTATGTTGTGTGTGTGTATGGTTGTGTTTGTTGATGTTTTGTGTGTTTGTATGTTGTGTGTGTTGGTGTTGTTGTGGTGTGTTTTATGTGTGTGTGTTGGATGTTGTGTGTTTGTCAATGTTGTGGTGGGTGTTTGTCGGTTCTGTTTTGTTGTCTGTTTGTGTGTTGTCGTTCTGTGTTTTGTCTTTTGTGTGTGTTGTATGTTCACGTGTGTTGTCCCCGCTTTGCTCGTCTTTTTGCTTCCTTTTTTTTTCTCCGCCGGCCCTGGGGCCCCGCATGCTCCCCTCCCACTTATCCCGTGGCCACCTTCTGCCCCCCGTGGATTCATAGTTGTGTCAAACAAAATGTGGGATTTGTTGTTGTGAGTTGTGCGGAACACCCAGGGCATATTTATAAAAGGCGAAAAGGGTTTCGCTAACGCATGTTTTCGCCAAAAGCTAGTTAACAGCGAATTAAAAAGGTGGCGTATAACGAGTGGTGAAAACTTTTCCGTGACCTATCGCTAAAACCCTTTTCGCCATACTTCGCTATACAATCTCACGGTATTTGAGCGAAAGTGGAAGCGAAAATGCATAAGCGATTTATAAAAAAGCGACGAGTGTGTTTTTCGCCTTACATGGAGCGGAATATTTATCGCCACCCGCTTGAAGGTTAATCGACAGGCCATCTTTTACCCTGTCTTGGTATACATTTATTCTCCTTTTTCTCTTAACCTTTTTTTTTACCTTGGACTTTAAATGAGAATCTGCTTTTTTCTTTCACGTGAACTCACCGCACCCCCTTTTTTACTTGGGGTGTTTTAGGCGGTCCGCAGTGTGGGCTCGTGTTCTTCCTCCTGCATTTCCAATGCGAGCCAATGGGTCCGTTTCAGGGTGGGTGTGCTTTAATGCTCCTTCTTTTTGGTGTGTTCAAACAACTCCTTCTGTCCTTTCGCCTTTTCCAGTGGCGCGTTTACTTTGTTAATAGGGTATGCTTCTCAAACTTTATTTTCTTTTTCTTTTCCGTATTCTCCCCATTTTTTTTCTAAATGGAACTATAAGCGCCAAGAACGTTGAACGGCTGGCTAGCCGTGGACAATGATTGGAATGTTGTTTTCACCTTTCTTTTGCTACAAATTTCCCATAATTAAAATCAGGACAACTAGAAAGGAAATTTAAGTCTAAACTTTGAATTTGGCTGTTGAAGGGCTGCCATTTTTGGAAGGGAAATATGGTTGTTGGCCGGCAGATTTTAATAAAACTCAAAATGGGAATGATGAGTTTTTGTAGTGACGGCGTGTTTTGGGACAAAAAAAACTTGTGTACCCACAAAGCCAATTAATTATAAACTGGGACTCTTCTTCCGAATGTTTCCCCTCCTGGGCACTGGCTAAGTCCACCCAATAACGCTGGAGGGCAATCTGGGTGCCCCCCGCAAATATTTTATCTTGCATTGCCCAAGACGCTGCTAGTGCCCTTGGTCCAGTGAGTGTTTCAACCCCTTAGGAATGGTCTCACCTCTGATCTTAAGTAGCCATTGCTATAGTCATCACTAGCCATGAACTTATCATGATCTTGAGTAGCCATTGCCGATAGTCTCCGAGCCATGAACTTTATCTGATCTGAGTAGCCATTGCTATAGTCATCACTACCAGGAACTTGATCTGATCTGAGTAGCCCCATTCTAAAGTCAACACTAGCCATTAACTTATCGATCTGAAGTAGCCATTGCTATAGTCATCACTAGCCATGACTTATCTGATTCTGAGTAGCCATTGCTTTCCCATCACTAGCCATAAACTATCTGTTGATAGCCAATTGTCTATAGTCATCACTAGCATGAACTTATCGATCTGAGTAGCCATTGCTATATCAATCACTACCATGAAACTTATCTGATCTGAGTACCATTGCTATAGTTCCTCACTGCCATGAACTTAATGCTGATCTGAGTAGCCATTGCTAAGGCATCACTAGCCATGACTTATCTGACTGAGTAGCCATTGCTATAAGTCATCACAGCCATGAACTTATCTGATCGAGTATCCATTGCTATAGTCCATCACTAATCCATGACTTACTTGTCTGAGTAGCCTTGCTTCGTCTCACTACCCTGAACTTCCTTCTGATCTGAGTAGCCATTTCTATAGTCTCACTAGCCATGAACTTAATCTGATCTGAGTAGCCATTGCTATAGTCATCACTTAGCCCTAAACTTATCTGGTCTGAGTAGCCTTGCTATAGTCCATCACTAGCCTGACTTATCTGATCTGGTAGCCATTGCTATAGTCATCACTAGCCATGAACTTATCTGATCTGAGTAGCCCATTGCTAGAGTCATCACTACATGAACTTATCTGATCTGAGTATCCATTGCTATAGTCATCACTAGCCATTAACTATCTGGTCTGAGTAGCCATTGCTATAGTCATCACTAGCCATGAACTATCTGGTCTTGATGCCATTGCTATAGCTTCACTAGGGGCCATGACCTTTCTGATCGTGAGTAGCCTTTGCTATAGTCATCACTAGCCATGAACTTATCTGATCTGAGTAGCCCTTGCTATAGTCATCACTAGTCGCATGACCTTATCTGATCTGAGTAGCCATTGCTCTCGTCAATCACTAGCCATGAACTTAATCTGGGTTTAGTAGCCATTGCTATAGTCAATCATAGCCATGAACTATCTGGTCTGAGTTAGCCATTGCTTATAGTCAGCACTAGCCATGAACTTTCTGATCTGAGTAGCCATTGCTATAGGTCATCACTAGCCATGACCTTATCTGATCTGATAGCCATTGCTATAGTCACACTAGCCATGACTTTATCTGATCTGAGGACCCATGCTATAGTCTCACATACCAGGAACTTATTGATCTGAGTCGCCATTGCCTATAGTCCCATCACTAGCCATTGAACCTTATCTTGTCTGAGTGCCATTGCTAAGTCATCACACCATGACTTATTGAATCCTGAGTAGCCATTGCTATAGTCATCACTACCATGAACTATCTGATCTGAGTAGCCAGTGCTATAGTCCATCACTTCCATGAACTTATTGCTCCTCGGAGGTACTAATTCCTTTTCTTACTTCTGACCCTCTCCCGGAGTATTTAATGAGTCTCCCAAATCCAATAAAATTCCATGACTTTCCCAACCTCTGACTATTGGGGGGGTTGGCAGAATGAAGGTAGATTCACCTCTAACTCCCATATGGAATTCATGACAAAACCTTTAGTAGGCACTTGGATCCTAGACTTTAGTCCATCACCCTCTACCTCCCTAATCTCCTCGCTGACAGTGGGGCAGTTCTTTCTCCCATGGAGGAACCAATCTGCTCTAAATGGTTAAAAGGGGTCTCCCATCACTCTAGAAGGACTATTGGAACATTCTATCTAACGGGGGTTGAAGGAGACACCAGAAAAACTTTTCCCATGAAGCCATCGGGAAATCTCAGTCTCCAGACCCTCAGTGATGGCTCCTTCTCTCCTCCATCTCACCTGGGCCCTGGATAAACCCTCCTGGAAACACCGGAATCTCTAATTGCAGTGTCTTTCAAAGGAACCAAGCCTGCGGGGCCAGCCGGGGTTCTTGATGATCACAGACGCCCTCGTCTCCTTTATTCTATGAGAAGAACCCTCCATATGAGAGGAACTGGAGAAAACAGGAAGATCTTCTCCAGTCCTGGCACCAAGGAAATCCCCTGCTCGCTGGGGAATAGGAATCCCCCCTGCAGAGCTGGTTGGGAATGGAAATCCCCTGCTAGAGCTGGTGGGAATAGGGAATCCCCTGTGCTAGAGCTGGTGGAATAGGAATCCCCTGCTAAGCTGGTTGGGAATAGAATCCCTGCTAGAGCTGGTGGGAATAGTAATCCCTGCTAGAGCTGTGGGAATAAGTAATCCTCCTGCTCGAGCTGGGGGAATAGAATCCCCTGCTAGAGCTGGTGGGAATAGGAATCACGCCTGCTAGAGCTGTGGGCATAGGAATCTCCTGCTAGAGCTGGAGGGAATAGGAATCCCTTCTAGAGCTTTTGGGAATTAGTAATCTACTGCTAGAGCTGGTGGGAAAATAGGCAATCCCCGGCTAGATGCTGGTGGGAAAGGAATTCCCCTGCTATAGCTTGAGGGAATAGGAATCTCCTCTAAAGCGGTGGGAATAGGAAAATCCCCTTCTAGAGCTGTGGGATGGAAATCTCCTTCTAGAAGGCTGTTTGGAATAGAATCTTCTGCTAGACTGGTGGGAATAGGAATCCCCTGCTAGAGCTGGAGGAATAGGAAGCTCCTGCTAGAGCTGTGGAATAGTATCTCCTGCGAGAATCTGGTGGGAATAGGAATCCCTGTAGATCTGGAGGGAATAGGAATCCTCCTCTAGAGCTGGTGGGAATAGGAATCTCCTGCTAGAGCCTGTTGGGACTCGAATCCCCTTCTATAGCTGGAAGGGAATAGGATCTCCTTGCTAGAGCGGGTTGGGAATAGGAATCCCCTGCTAGACTGGTTGGTAATAGGAAAAATCCCCTGCTAGAGCTGGTGGGAATAGGAATCCCCTGCTATAGCATGGTGGGCAAATAGGAATCCCCTGCTAAAGCTGGTGTGAATCAGGACTCCCCTGCTAGAGGGGTGGGAATAGGAATCTCCTGCTAGAAGCTGGTGTAATAGGAATCTTCTGCTAGAGCGGGTGGGAATAGAATCCCCTGCTTCGAGCTGGTTGGAATAGAGGAATCTCCTGCTAGAGCTGAGGGAATAGGAAATCTCCTGCTAGAGCTGGTGGGAATCGGATCTCCTGCTAAGAGCTGGTGGGAATAGGAATCTCCTGCTATAGCTGGTGGGAAATCATCTCCTGCTAGAGCTGGTGGGAATAGGAATCTCCTGCTAGAGCTGTGGGAATAGGAATCTCCTGCTAAGCTGGTGGGAATAGGAATCTCCTGCTAGAGCCCCTGGTGGGAATAGGAATCTCCTGCCTAGAGCTGGTGTAATGTAATCTCCTGCTATAGCTGGTGGGAATCGGAATCTCCCTGCTAGAGCTGTGGTAATAGGAAATCTCCTGCTAGAGCTGTGGGAATAGGAAATCTCCTGCTAGAGCTGGGGGAATAGGAATCTCCTTCTAGAGCTGGTGGAATAGGAATCTCCTGCTAGAGCTGGTGGGAATAGGAATCTCCTGCTATAGCTGGTGGGAATAGGAATCTCCTGCTAGAGCCTGTGGAATAGGATCTCCTGCTAGAGCTGGTGGGATAGGAATCTCCTGCTAGAGCTGGTGGGAATAGTACTCGTCCTGCTAGAGCTGGGTGGGAATAGGAATCTCTGCTAGCCGCTGGGGGGAGATAGTAATCTCCTGCTAGAGCTGGTGGGAATCGCTCCCCTGCTAGAGCTGGTGGGAATAGGATCCCTGCTAGAGCTGGTGGAATAGGAACTCCTGCTAGAGCTTGTGGGAAATAGAGGAATCTCCTGCTAGAGCTGATGGGAATAGGAATCCCCTGCTAGAGCTGGGTGGAATCACACGATTTCCAAAGATTTCCGAACGGACGACGCCCGTTTTTTACACATTTCCTTACAGATGTCCTTGTGTAGGCTCAACTCTCCCAGACATAGCGGATATCGACCGTAGGTCTCTCCCACATTTCTCCTTCCTGGAGTATTTAACCCTCCTAGATTCTTTAATTTCCCGTCTATATATCTGGTCTGTTTCTGCCATTCAGTGGGTTGCTACTTGTACAGTATCTTGACGTAGGCGACTGCTGTATAGTTGTCCTCAATTATTTTCACACGAGACATTAAGCCTGTTACAGTAACGGGCGCTAGAAGTCCCATAGCCCCCCCCACATGGCAGAGTCCCCCCCTGTGGTAGAGGTCCCCCCCCAAGCTACGCCTGGCAAAAGCTCCATACACCGGCTCACACTTTGATGAAACGCACAAGATGAGGAACGATCTTTACAGTGATTGCGTTTCCTGTTCACTATAGCTTCCGGGGACACCGGACCCATGTGGTCTGTATGAATGGCCATGGGGACAGGGTAATTTTTGGGGGGGGAATGTCCCCTTCACTGCTGCTGATCTTGGAAATGTTATTTTGTTACATTGCCTAGGACAAGTGGCAGTTAAAGAATCAGACGTTTGATGTGTGAAACGGCCTTCAATCAGGGTCGGACAAGAACCATCCACCCCAACCATTCCACGTCTCCTCTTCCCCTCCCCCCGAGGGGTATTCCAACATAGGAATTACTTTGATCGTCCCGTGTTTGATTTTCTGCACACCGTTAACGTAACGGAGGAACTCCCACCAGCATATAATATCAGACGCCGCAATTAAGCCTATGTTCTCCAATATGGAGGAGCCGCACCTCAGCTGGATTCACTTTCTACATAATAAAGATTTTTCTATTTCCCAATGAAGATACCCACATTTAGGTCCACATAACCCAGAAATCCTCTCTGATACACATGTTGGTCCAAAGGAAGGGAACGTTTTATCTTATAACATGTGAAAACTACTAAGTACACAGGGCCGACTATATAAATATACCTACCTGGACAATGCCACAACTAAATGTACATTAGTAAGTGGGAGCTCTGCCTTACTGCTTCACATAAACACCCAGAGTAGTATTCAGTGTAGTGTACAGTCATTTTCAAGCTTTAAATAAGAAACACAATGTATTGGCCTTTATGAGGCCCCATACACACAGCAAAATCACATCATAAAAAAAACACTTGAGATCCATGTGGTTGATCCCTTAATGATCAGTCAGATTTATTACAAAGAAATATGCTAGAAATATTTTTTGACAAATGCGGATTGTAACGTCCGTATCACTGCCTGTGCCCAGTTATATGGAGGATTAAATACCGGGACAGGGAGTCTTTACAGGATTTTTTACAGTGGGAGGGACTAGAACACTTCTGATGGCAGTTTACAAGGGGGAGGGACAGGGAGTCTAACTAAAGCAGTGGGAGGGGCTAAGAACACTGATGGCAGTTTTACAGGGGGAGGGACCAGGGAATCTTTACAAACAGTGGAGGGACTAAACACTCCTCATGCGTTTTAACAGGGGGAGGGTACAGGGAGTCCTTTAACACAAGCAGTGGTGAGGGACTAGAACACTGATGGCAGTTTGCATGGGGGTGGGACGGAGTCTAACTCAAGCAGTGGGAGGGGCAGAACACTGATGGCAGTTTACAGGGGTAGGGCACAGGGAGTCTTACCGACAGCAGTGGGCGGGACTTGAACCTCTGATGGCAGTGTACAGGGGGAGGGAATCAGGGATCTTAACTAAAGCAGTGGAGGGACTAGAACCTGATGAGATTACAGGGGGAGGGACAGGAGTCTTTAACGCAGCAGTGGGAGGGACTAGTAACATTCTGCTGACTTTTACAGGGGGAGGGACCGTGAGTCTAACACAATCAGTGGAGGGACTAGAACACTGATACAGTTTACAGGGGGAGGGACAGGGAGTCGTTAAACGCAAGAGGTGGGAGGACTGAACACTTATGCAGATTACAAGGTGGAGGGACGTGAGTCCTTAACGCAACATGGGAGGGACTAGAACACTCTGATGGCAGTTTTACAGGGGGAGGGGCAGGGAGTCTTTAACACAAGCAGGAGGGACTAACACTGATGGCATATAGATTACAGGAGAGGGACAGAGGGAGTCTTTAACGCAGCGTTGGAGGGACTAGAACACTCTGATGCAGTTTTACAGGGGAGGGGCAGGGAGTTCTTTAACACAAGCAGTGGGAGGGACTAGAAACACCCTGATGGCGTTTACAGTGGTAGGGGCAGGGAGTCCTGTTAACACAGCAGTGGAGGGACTAGAACCTGATTGGCAGTTACAGGGGGAGGGACAGGGAGTCTTTAACAGCAGTGGGAGGACTAGAACACTCCGATGGAGTTTTTTTTACAAGGGGGAAGGGACAGGGATTCAATTAACACCACAGTGGGAAGGGATTAGAACACTGGATGGCATTTTAACAAGGGGGAGGGACAGGGATCGTTAACCCAGCATGGAGGGACTAGAACACTCTTATGACATTTTAACGGGGAGTGCAGGGAACTATTGAAACAAGCAGTGGGAGGGACTAGAACACTCTGATGCAGTTCAGGATGCGGGGCAGGGAGTCTTTTAACACAAGGCATTGGGAGGGACTAGAACACTGAGGTCAGTTTACAGGGGGGGGAACAGGAGTCTTTAACACAAGCAGTGGGAGGGACTAGAACACTGATGACAGTTTACCGGGGGAGGACAGGAGACTTTAACACAAGCAGTGGGAGGGACTAGAAACACTCTGATGGCGTTTTACGGGGGAGGGGACATGGAGTCTTTAACACAAGCAGTGGGAGGACGAGAACCACTGATGGCAGTTACAAGGGGGAGGGCCAAGGGAGTCTTTAACACAGCAGTGGGAGGACTAGAACACTGAGGCAGTTTCTACAAGGGGAGGGACTGGAGTCTTTACACAAGCATGGGAGGGACTAGAACACTCTGATGGCAGTTACAGTGTAAGGGACCGGAGTCTTAACACAAGGCAGTGGGAGGGCTAGACCTGATGGAGTTTACCCAGGGGAGGGACAGGAGTCTTTAACACAACATGTGAGGCATAGCAACACTGATGGCATTTTAACCGTGGAGGGACAGGGAGTCTTTATTTAACACAAGCAGTGGGAGGGACTAGAACACTCTGATGGCAGTTACAGGGGGAGGAAGGGAGTCCTTTCACAGCAGTGGGATGGACTGAACCTCGGACGCAGTTTACAGGGGAGGGACAAGGGAGTCTTTAAAACACAAAGCATGGGAGGGAGGAAACATGATGGCAGTTACAGGGGAGGGACAGGTAAGTCTTTAACCCCAGCAGTGGGTAGGACTAGAACACTATGGCAGTTACAGGGGAGGACAGGGAGCTTTACACACTCAGTGGAGGCACATAGAAACACTGATGTCAAGTTTACAGGGGGAGGGACCGGGAGTCTTTAACAACAACAGTGGGACGGGACTAGACACTCTGATGGCAGTTACATGGGGAGGGACATGGGAGTCCTTTAACACAATCAGTGGAAGGACTAGAACACTCTGACGCAGTTTTAGAAGGGGGAGGGACAGGGAGTCCTTTAACACAAGCAGTGGGCGGGACTAAGAACACTCTGATGGCAGTTTTTTTTTACTGGGGGAGGGGCAGGGGAGTCCCTGTAAACACAAGCAGTGGAGGGCTAGAACACTCTGCTGGGCAGTTTTAACAGGGGAGGGCAGGGAGTCTTTAAACACAAGCAGTGGGAGGACTAGAACACTATGGCCGTTTTACAGGGGGAGGGGACATGAGTCTTTAACACACAATCATTGGGAGGGACTAGAACACTCTGATGGCAGTTACACGGGGAGGGACCGGGAGTCTTTAACACAAGCATGGGAGGGACTGAACACTCGACGCAGTTTACAAGGGGGAGTGACAGGATCTTTAACACAGCAGTGGGAGGGACTAGACCACGATGGCATTTTACTGGGGAGGGCAAGGGAGTCTTTAACACCAGCAGTGGGAGGGACTAGAACACACTCTGACGGCACGTTTACAGGGGGAGGGACAGGGAGTTCTTTAACACAAGCAGTGGGAGGGATGAAACACGATGGCAAGTTTACGGGGGCGGGACAGGGGTCTTTTAACCCAAGCAGTGGAGGGACTATAACACTCTGAGGCAGTTACAGGGGAGGGACAGGGCAGTCTTTAACACCGCATGGTAGGGCCTAGAACATGATGGCATTGTTTACAGGGGGAGGTTACACACGGTGCCAATCTTTATCAATGACTGGCATAAGAATCTTAAAGATTTGAATTGAATACGGGGGATGATTTCTTGCTCGTGGCTGCCACAAATCTAACAATCGCAGTCGCCTTCATATACTACAATAAGGGCAAGTTTAGCTGGGGAGTAACTTGTATCCAATGGCCCCCATCCTCGTGGTGGTTAAACTTACCTCGTATATTGGCTCCAGCATTCTAATCCCTGAGCTTTGACTCCCGGTTTTCATCCCGACACCATTAATGGTATCCTCTTTTTTTGGCGACTTTTCCATTTTTGTTTTTTCCGATATGTAGGCTGGAGTCAAGGTGGATTCAAGAAAACTTCAGAATTTGGAAATGAAGAGGTTCCTTTTTACACAAACGGACGGGAATTCTGTAAATTCCCCACATACACACAATTATATCTTGGATACGCCCAGGCAATATCTAAATAAAGCCAGATTGGGGGGTATTAACCAACTCCTGTGGTCCTAATTCTGGATGAACCAATAGCAAGGGCCACAACCACACAGAGACCCCCCCCTGATAACAGAGTGCCCCCCCCGATAACAGAGACCCCCCCGATAACAGAGCCCCCCGATAACAGAGACCCCCCCGATAACAGAGAGCGCCCCCCGATAACAGAGCCCCCCCGATAACAGAGAGCCCCCCGATAACAGAGAGCCCCCCCCAATAACAGAGAGCCCCCCCGATAACAGAGAGCCACCCCCGATAACAGAGAGCCCCCCCGATAACAGAGAGCCCCCCTGATAACAGAGGCCCCCCCCGATAACAGAGACCCCCCCGATAACAGAGTGCCCCCCCTGATAACAGAGTGCCCGCCCCTGTAACAGTGGCCCCCCGATACAGAGACCCCCCCTGATAAATAGTGCCCCCCTATCACCGAGTACCCCCCCGCTAACAGAGCCCCCCCGATAACAGAGTGCCCCCCCCGAATAACAGAGAACCCCCCCCCGATACCGAGACCCCCCCTGATAATATATAACACATTATAACCAAACATTGTGTTTAGAATCATAGGTCCGGGGATAGCCAAGTTGAGGGGTTAATAAGGGAAGATCTGGCATCTATTAAGACCCCCAGGAAACCAAGACAGAATTTTCTCTTACCCCGCAGTGCATTTGGGAATCAGAGAAACAATCCATATCCGCCATCTTTACCCCACTGTCCCATCAACGCCAAACCAGCCAACGTGCTAAACGTGTTCCCTGCAGCCAAATGGTGAAAAGCAAATTTCAATTATTCACAACGCACATTACCTTATACAGTATATACGTATATGTTTATTTATATAGCGCCACTTGGGTACACAGCGCTGTACATTATAACAATACAGATTATAAACATTGTTGTATTATATGTTATTTTATATAGCGCCACTGTGGGTACACAGCGCTGTAACTTATAACAAAAAAATTTTTAACAGATTAACAGTAAACTGTACGAATATGTTTCATTTATAATATAGCCGCCACTGGGTACTACAGCGCTGTACAATTATACAATACAGATTATACAGTATGTACTATCGGTTATTTATATAAGCGCCACTTTGGTACACAGCGCTGTACATTATAACAATACAGATTAACAGTATGTATTATATGTTTATTATATAGCGCCACTTGATACACAGATCTGTACATTATAACAATAACAGATTAGACAGTATGTATGTAATGTTTATTTATATAGCGCCACTTGGGGACACGCGCTGTCCTTATAACAATACAGATTATCAGTATGTAATGTAATATTTTTATTTATATAGCGTCACGTGGGTACACAGCGCTGTACATTATAACAATACAGATTCTACAGTATGTATGTATATGTTTATTATATAGCGCCACTATGGGTACCGCGCTTTACATTCCTAACAATCCAGATTATACCGTCTGTATGTATCTGTTTATTATATAGCGCACTTGGGTACACAGCGCTGTACATTATAAAACAATACAGATTATACAGTAGGATATTATATTTTTATTTATTAGCGTCACTTGTGGACGCCAGGCAGCGCTGTACAATTATAACATACAGATTATACATATGTAGGTATATGTTTATTTATATAGCGCCACTTGGGACACAGCGCTGTACATTATAACAATAAAAAAAAAAAAGGATTATACAGTATGTATGTATATTTTTATTTATATAGCGCCACTTGGGTACACATCGCTGTACATTATAACATACAGATTATAAATAAACATATACATACTACTGTATAATCTGTATTTTAATAATGTACAGCGCTGTGTCCCAGTGGTGCTATATAAATAAACCTATACATCCATAACTGTATAATCTGGGTATTGTTAGATGTACAGCGCTGTGTACCAAGTGCGCTATATAAATAACATCCCATACATACGGTATATCTGTATTGCTATAATGTGCAGCGCTGTGTACAAGTTGGGCGCTATATAATAAACTATACATACCTACTGTATATCTTATTTTTATAAAGGTACCGCTGTGTCCCCAAGTGGGGCTATATAATAAACATATACATACATACTGTATAATCTGTATTGTTATAATGTACGCGCTGGTGTAACGCCAAGTGGCCTATATAAATAAACACGAACATCCATACTGTAATACGCCACTGTGTACCTCACAGAGCTGTACATTATAACAATCAGTTATACAGTAAATGTATGTATTTTTAGTTAATATGCGCCACTTGTGTCCACACTGTACATTATACATACAGATTATACAGTATGTCATGTTTATTTATTAGCGCCACTTGGGACCCAGCGCTGTAATTATAACAATGCATATTATACAGTATGTATATGTTATTTATATAGCGCCACTTGGGACACAGCTCTGTACATTATAACATACAGATTATACAGTATGTATAATGTTTATATTAATATACGCCACGTGGGGACACACGCTGGTACATTATAACAATACAGATGTATACATATGTAATAGTGTTTATTTATATAGCGCCACTTGGGGACACATCTCTGTACATTATAACAATACAGATTTATACAGTAGTATGATGTATATGTTTATTTAATTAGCGCCACTTGGGGACACACAGCCTGTACATTATAGACAATACAGATTAACAGTATGTAGTATATGTTTATTATATAAGCGCCACTTGGGGACACAGCGCTGGACATTATAACAAGACAGATTTATCAGTAGTATGTATATGTTTATTTCTAATAGCGCCACTTGGGGACACAAGCGCTGTACATTATAACAATCCAGATTATACAGTATGTAAATATTTGATTTATATACGCCACTTTGGGGACCAGCCGCTGTACATTAAAACAACTACAGATTATACCATATGTTGTAAATGTTTTTTATATAGCGCCACTTGGGGACCCAGCGGTGTACATTATAACATACAGATTATACAGTATTACGTATATGTTTATTTATATAGCGCCACTTTGGGACACAGCGCTGTACATTATAAACAATATTTATACGTAATGTTAACGTTATATTTTATTTATATAGCGGCACGTGGGGACACAGCGCTTTACATTATCAACAATACAACCAGATTATACAGCATGTATGTATAGATGTTTATTTATATACGCCATTGGGTACACACGCTGGTAACATTATAACCATACCGTTATACGTATGTATGGGATCTGTTTATTATATAGCTCCGACTTGGGACACAGCGCTGTACATTATAACATATAATTATACAGCATGTATGTATATGTTTATTTATATAAGCGCCACTTGGGACACAGCTCTGTACATTATACCAGAAGATTATACATTAATGTATGTACTATGTTTATTTATAATAAGCCCCACTTGGGGACACAGCGCTGTAACATTTTAACAATACCGATTATACAGTATGTATTATATGTTTATTTATATAGCGCACTTGGGTACACAGGCTGTACATGATACAATCAGATATACAGTATGTATGTGTAATGTTATTTATATAGGCGCCACTTGGGTACACAGTCGCTGTAACATCATAACAATACAGATTATACAGTATGTATGTATAATGTTTTTTATATAGCACCACTTGGGTACAGCGCTGTACATTATAACAACAGATTATACAGTAATGTATGTATAGTGTTTTATTTAATATGCCGCCTCTTGGGTGCACAGCGCTGTACATTATAACATATACAGATTATACAGTATGTACGTATAGTTTATTTATAAGCGTCACTTGGGGACCAGCGTTACATTATAAACTACAGATTATACAGCAGGTCATGTATATGTTTATTTCATACGCGCCACTTTTGTACACAGCGCTGTACATTATAACAATACAGAGTTTATACAGCCTGTATTATATGTTGTTTATTTATATAGCGCCACTTGGGTCCACAGCGCTGTCATTATAAAATACAGATTATACAGTATGTATGTATATGTTATTTAATATACGCCACTTGGGGACACAGCGCTGTACATATAACATACAGATTATACAGTATGTATGTATATTTTTATTATATCGCGCCACTTGGGGACACAGCGCTGTACATTATAAACAATACAGATTAGACAGTCTTTCTGTAATGTTTTATTTATAATACGCCACTTGGGGACACAGCCGCTGTACATTATAACAATACAGTTTATACCGTATGTATGTATATGTTTATTTATATAGCGCCACTTGGGTACACAGCACTTACTTAGAACATCCAGATTATACAGTATTATGTATATGTTTATTATATAGCTCCACTTGGGGACACATCGGCTGTAACATTATACCAATACAGATTATACAGTAATGTATGTAGATGTTTATATAGGCGCCACTTGGGGTCGAGAGCTGTCTTATACAATACAGATTATTCAGTATGTATGTATATTTTATTTATCTAGCGCCACTTGTGTGCACAGCTGTACATTATAACAATAACAGATATACGTATGTCGTATTGTTTATTTTAGATAGCGTCACTTGGGGACACAGCGCTTTACATTATAACATACAGATTATAACAGCATGTATGTATATGTTTTATTTATATGCGCCACTTGGGTACACAGCGCTGTACATTATAACAATCAGATTATACAGCATGTATGTATCTGTTTTTATTTTATAAAGCAGCCACTTGGGTACACCGCGCTGTACATTATAACACCAATTAACATTATGTATGTATATGGTTTTATTTAATATAGCGCCACTTGGGGACACAGCGCTGTAACATTATAACAGACCAGATTATACAGTATTAATGTATAATGTTATTTATATAGCGCCACTTGGGACACAGCTCTGTACTTATAACAATACAGATTATACAACAGTTGTATGTATATGTTTTATTAGATAGCGCCACTTGGGGGACACATGCCGCTGTACCATTATAACAATACAGATTATACAGTATGTTCTGGTATATGTTTATTATTTATATAGCGCCACTTGGGGGTACCCGCCTGTACTTATAACATACAGATTATACCTATTTATGTAATGGTTTATTTATATAGTTCCTGCCACTTGGGTCACAGCGCTGTATATTATACAATCCAGATTATACCGTATGTATGAATATGTTTATTTTATATAACGCCACTTGGGGACACAGCAGCTGTACATTAACCATCCAGATTATACAGTATGTATGTTTAGATGTTTTATATCGCGCCCCTTGGGGTCGCAGACTGTACATTATAACAATACAGATTATTTCAGTAAGTATAATGTTTATTATATAGCCGCCACTTGGGGACACCGCACTGGACATTATAACAATCAGATTATACAGTATGATGTATAGTTTTATTTATATGCGCCACTTTTATATATCTGCCTCCCACCATTAAAAAAATGGTATAAATAGAGAAGAATGTTCTGTACACACAATTAGCTATAAACCTCATACTGTACTGTCTAAGGGAACAATATGGCAGATCCCCACCCATATGTAGTCACAGCAAGGAGAGTGAGCTCCTTGAAGTTGGTGTTTTTCTTCAGTCCTGGGCCCCTTGTTGGGTCCCAGGGAAGGTGGCCATAATTCTGCTTACTCTATTATCCAGTATAGCAGGATATTTCCTGTCTCCTCTCCCCTCCTCCCCTGAGGCCTGTACGGGGTAAAAGAAGGCCCAGTGCTAACCATGGAAGCCATGGAGGGGAAGAAAGCATAGCTCCCTAAGTCGGTCGGAGAGACAACGTTGAGGACAACCACGTCTGTGTCTAAGGCTAAAGAGAAGGAAGAGAAAAGGAAGTTTTTTGAAAGAATTTAAGAAAGTGGAAAGTACAACACAGAAAGGCCCCCAGCTGGGGAACATGGGACGCCATATGACAGAGGCGATTCCAGGGCTGTGCTGACCGCCCCATCTGGGGAAACATGGACGCCATAATGAAAGAGGCAGATTCCAGTCGTGGCTGACTCCCCAGCTGGGACATGGACGCCATAGGAAGAGGCAGAGTTCCGGGCTTGCTGACTCCCCCAGCTGGGGAAACATGACTCCATAAGAAAAGAGGTCAGATTCCAGTGCTGTGCTGACTCCTCCCCCGCTGGGAACATGGCCTCCATAATGAAGATGCAGATGCCAGGCTGTGCTGACTCCCCAGCTGGGGAACATGGACTCCAAACTGAAAGACTTTATCAAGAATTTATCAACATTCCCCAGACTGGGTGTGAACAGGAAATGTACAACTATAAAGCTCTGCATCCCAGACTGGGTGTGAACAGGAAATGTACAACTATAAAGCTCTGCATCTTCCTATTGTACTTCCACTTCTTTATAAAGTCTGATAAAATAAACAATATGCACAGAACGGGAGGGAAGCAGCTCTGGTGAGCGCCGTGCAGGAAAAGTGACCGGTTCGGATCAATCAATTTCCGGTTTTCCCAGTCACCCCTGTGCATCCATTCACCAGACTGGGGATTTACCAAACCTAGCCTAATAACAATGGGAGGGAGACAGAAGTTGCTGCTTGACAAGCTACTGTAACGATAAAACACAACTAGAAAGGGGAAGTTTAAGTCTAAACTTTGAATTTGGCTTGCAGGGCTGCATTTTGGAAGGGAATATGTGTGTTTGCTGCAGATTTTAAAACTCAATAATGGGAATGATGAGTTTGTAGTGAACGCTTGTTTGGGACAAAAAAAACTTGTGTACCCAGCACAAAAAACTTTTTGTGTGTACCCAGACCGAAAGTACAGGTCGATTTCGGTAACCCTCGAAAGTACAGATCGATTTCAGTAACCCTCGAAAGTACAGGTCGATTTCAGTAACCCTCGTAAATAAAGGTCGATTTCGGTAACCCTTGAAAGTACAGATCGGTTTCGGTAACCCTCAAAGTACAGGTCGATTTCGGTAACCCTCAAAAGTACAGATCGATTTCGGTAACCCTCGAAAGTACAGGTCGATTTCGGTAACCCTCGAAAGTACAGATCGATTTCGGTAACCCTAGTAAATAAAGATCGATTTCGGTAACCCTAGTAAATAAAGATCGATTTCGGTAACCCTAGTAAATAAAGATCGATTTCGGTAACCCTCGTAAATAAAGATCAATTTCGGTAACCCTCGTAAATAAAGGTCGATTTCGGTAAGCCTTGTAAATAAAGGTCGATTCATTAAAAATTACCCCAACCAATCAGATGTTATTTAACAATTGAAAGCTAACATCTGATTGGTTGGGGTAATTTTTAACGATAAGAACTTTTATTGAATCTCCCTGATAGTTTTAAATGAGTTTTGGTTCTATTTCCAGGTTCCCCAGACATCCCCCAGGTCCCTGTGTTATTTACAGTAACCTACTATTACTATTTCATCCTTAAAATCCATAAACACTTATGAATTTTTTCTCCCATAGAATTCTATGGGTCCGTTTCCGAATCTTCGGATGAAACGTCTCTGGTTCCAAATCCATGTAATAAACCCGTAAAAATAACACTTGGGGGTGCGGGCAGATAACCGACAAGTCGCCAGTTCTTTGTTTTAAGGGTGGACCTGCGTTTTAATAGGCCAACTAGAGCCAGTTATACACTAATCATGTTTATAATCCAATCAAATGGTCTTATGTTAAGACCTGGTCACTTGCCACTTATTGGCACTTTATTCCATTCATTTCCAAGCAGACATTTAATGATTATTGCCCCTGTTATCTCTCCTTCTGGCAAAGGTTGACAACTCCCCCCTGCCCAATGGGGAGTAATAATTCTACAGGTAACTGACAGTTTGTAACAGTTCTGTTAGGCTGACCGGCTGTCAGTTATTTCATTCCTATTTACAATAATAATACAGAATACAATAATAATATAATGGCTTCGACATTAGCACATCAAACTCATTATCTTTACAGTGCGGTCCGCAGCCTTTATTAATGGGGGAATGGCCTATGATGGGGACCTAACCCTTATGGTTGGTCGTCTCCTCTTCTTATCTGTAGTTAGGATTCCTCCTCCTAAAGCTTGGAGACCATAAAGACCGACTGATTGGTTGTATGGGTCAAATAAATAATAAAAGAAAGTGATCGCCTCACCAGCTTTCGCCAATGTGACAACCCACTTTGGTTTATTAAGTGATTGACTCACCAGCTTTCGCCAATGTGACAACCCACTTAAGAATGTCTTTACTTGAAGGGAACCGAAGTACCCGAAGGAAACGCGGAGACCCACTTCAAGCTTGGGAGAGAACATTCAAACTCGGGTGCAGATGTGTCCAAGGGTGGGTATGCACCACAAGGACCAGAGCTGCTATATGTTTTGGATTGTGGGGGAAACCGGAGTACCCGGAGGAAACCCACGCAAGCACGTGGAGAACATACAAACTCCATGCAGATGGGGCTGAGATCGGAATCGAACCGAGCTCCTCAAGTGCTGCAGGGCATCAGCATACCTCTGAGCCACCGTGCTGCCCAAGTGTTCTTAGTAAAAAAAAAAAGATAAGACATAGTAACTGGTGACATCACGGCCAGCTATTTGCATAAAGGGGTGGAGCTATGATCCATCCCTGCACAGTCTGTATTGATAGAAGCACATAGCCTAAGGTGCAATGACATGAATAATATAGTAAGGGGGAGTGGATTAAAGTTAAAGTTCCCTGTCTGAGAGATAAAGAATGGGACATCTGTGGGAGGAGCCAATAACAAGCCCCAGTGGATTTCTATAGACGTAACTTAGTTTCAGTTAAGTCTATAACTTAACTGAAAAAGCCCCCCCAGTCCCAACATGTTCACCGTACTGACAGTTAAACAAACTGTGGGGGTTGGAGGGACCATGGCAGAGCTGGACAGCTCCTAGATAGACCCACATCTCGGATGTCTGCTTCTCAGTTACAAGTTCTGCTGCCTAACTCACCATGACAGGGACACTAGAAACCCATAACAGTGCAGTGTGTGGGGCCCTCCTATATTCAGTAGGGCCAACAGGTATACAATGGGGGATTTATTACCCAGCCACAAATTCATCCTACCAAACCCATTTAGAGACAAAGGGGGATCTCACCAGCAACCCAACCCTGCACACAAACCGAGCAAGCTACAGCAGCCCCCTGTGTTTGCTAGTGTGAACATTGCCTAGTGTAATAGTGTACAGGCAGCTTATAATATATTACATTCATTGGTTCTGCCCAGCGCTGATTTCAGCCAATGGGTGCACAACAAACTGTGCAATTGACATAATACCTAATGCAAATGAACTTCTGTTCTATGGGGGGCCGTTTGTTTCCAGATCATTTTGTAACAAAAAAAACGCACTTCGGTGACCAAAAGAAATTCAGTGATAACAAAACACATTTAGTGGACTAAAACAACACTTTGGGGACAAAACTAAATTTAACTGACCGAAAAAAGTAATGTGGTAACAAAATACATTTAGGGGCATATTTATGAAAGTCTGTTAACTTTCCGCCACTGTTTTTCCCGTCGTCTTCACTAAAATTGGAATGACCTCGATTTATAAAACGGAGAAACCCGGAAATCTACAGAAAGGAATTTTCTGTACATACACTTGATAAGCTATACCCACTTTGTACTGTCTTAGGGAAACACTATGGCAACTCCCACCCATATGTATAAATATAAATTACAGAGAAGAAATGTTCTGTACACATATAAGTATACCCTCATACTGTACTGTCTAAGGGAAACAATATGGCATCGCCCACCCATATGTACAAATATACAGAGAAGGAATGTTTCTGTACACACATAAGCTGTACCCTCTACTGTACTGTCTAAGGTAACAATATGGCAACTCCCCCCTATATATATATAATATACAGAGAAGGAATGTTCTGTACATACAATAAAGCTATACCCTCATACTGTACTGTCTAAGGGAAACAATATGGCAACTCCCACCCCATATGTATAAATATAAATATAGAGAAGTTGCTCTGTACACACAATAAGCTATACCCCTCATACTGTACTGTCTAAGGGAAACAATATGGCAGCTCCCACCCATATGTATAAATATCCAGAGAAGGAATGTTCGGTACCATACAATATCTATACCCTCTACTGTACTGTCTAAGGGAAACAATATGGCAGCTCCCACCCATATGTATAAATATACAGAGAAGGAATGTTCTGTACCACAATAAGCTATATTCTCATACTGTACTGTCTAAGGGAAACACTATGGCAGCCCCACCCATATGTATAAATATACAAGAAGGAATGTTCTGTACATACATAAGCTATACCCTCATCACTGTACTGTCTAAGGACACAATATTTTCTGTATATTATATTAATACATATGGGTGGGAGCTGCCATATTGTTTACCTTAGACAGTACAGTATGAGGGTATAGCTTATTGTTATTGTGTGTACATGACATTCCTTCTCTGTATATTTATACATATGGTGGGCCTGCCATATTGTGGTTGCCCTTAGCAGTACAGTATGAGGGTAAAGCTTAATTGTATGTACAGAACATTCCTTCTCTGTATATTTATACATGGGTGTGGATCTACCAAAAAATTGTTTCCCTTAGACAGTACAGTATAAGGGTATAGCTTATTGTTGTACAGAGCATCCTGTCTCTTATATTTATATTTATACATATGGGTGGGGGTTTCCATATTGTTTCCCTTAGACAGTACAGTAAGAGGGTATAAGCTTATTGTATGTACAGAACATTCCTTCTCTGTATATTATACATATAGGGGGAGTTGCACATATGTTTACCTTAACAGTACAGTATGAGGGCGCTTATGGTTGTGTACAAACATTCCTCCGCTTTAGATTTGTACATATGGGTGGGGACTGCCATATTGTTTCCCTTGACACAGTACAGTATGAGGGTATATGTAGATGTGTACGAACATTCCGCCTGTTAAATTTAATTAAATATGGGGGGGAGTTGCCATATGGTTTCCTAACAGTACAGTATGGGGTATAGCTTTATGTATGTACAGAACATTCCTTCTCTGATATTTATATTATACATATGGGGTGGGAGCTGCCATATGTTTCCTTCCCTTAGACAGTACAGTATTAGGGTATAGCTTATTGGTAATGTACAGAACATTCCTTCTCTGTATATTTGTACATATGGGTGGGAGCTGCCATATTGTTTCACTTAGACAGTACAGTATGAGGGTATAGCTTATTGTATGTACAGAACATTCCTTCTCTGTATATTTATACATAAGGGTGGTAGCTGCCATATTGTTCCCCTAGACAGTACATTATGATGGTATAGATTTATGTATGTACAGACCATTCCTCTCTCATATATTTTATTTTACATATGGGTGGGAGTTGCCTATTGTTTCTTCCTTAGACAGTACAGTATGAGGGTATGCTTATTGTATGTACAGAACATTCCTTTCTGTATATTATACATACGTGTGGGTAGCTGCCATATTGTTTCCCTTAGACAGTCACGTAGAATGGTATAGCTTATGTGTGTACAGAACTTTCCTTCTCTGTATATTTATATTTGACATAGGGTGGGAGCTGCCTATTGGTTTCCATTAGACAGTACAGTATGAGGGTATAGCTTATTGTGTGTACAGACACATTCCTTCTCTGTATTTATACATTGGGTGGGAGCTGCCATATTGTTTCCCTTAACTAGTACAGTATGAGGGTATAGCTTATTGTATGTACAGAACATTCCTTCTCTGTAATATTATATTTACATATGGGTGGGAGTTGCCATATATGTTTTCCCTTAGACGTACAGTATAAGGTATAGCTTATTGTATGTTCCTAGCACATTCCTTCTCTGTATATTATTTTATACATATGGGTGGGAGTTGCCATATTGTTTCCCTTAGACAGTACAGTAAATGGGTATAGCTTGTTGTATGTACTAAACATTCCTTCTCTGTATATTTTATACATATGGGTGGGAGCTGCCATATTGTTTCCTTTATACAGTAACAGTACAGGGTATAGCTTATTGTAATGTACAGCAACATTCCTCGCTGTAATTTATACATATGGGTGGTAGCTGCCATATGTTTTCCCTTAGACAGTACTAGAAGGGTATGAGCTTTTTTTTGTTTGTTGGGTACAGAACATTCCTTCTCTGTATATTTATATTTATACAATGGATGGGAGCTGCCATGGTGTTTTCCCTTGACAGTCAGTATGGAGGTAAGCTTATTTGTTGCTACGAAACATCCTTCTCTGTATATTTACTTTTTTTTTTTTTTTTTTATACATATGGGTGGTAGTCTGCCATATTGTTTCCCTTAGACAGTACGTAATGAGGGGTATGCTTATTGTTGTGCCAGAACATTCCTTCTTCTTATATTTATATTTATCATATGGGGTGGAGTTGCCAATTGTTTTCCCTTAGACAGTACCAGTATAGGGTATAGCTTTATTGTATGTACAGACCATTCCTTCTCTGTATATTTATACATATGGTGTGAGCTGCCATATTGTTCCTTAGACAGTACAGTAAGAGGGTATACTTATTGTGTGTACAGAACATTCCTTCTCTGTAATTTTATACATATGGGTGGGAGCTGCCATATTGTTTCCCTTAGACAGTACAGTATGAGGGTATATCTTATGTGTGTACAGAACATCCGTTCTCTGTTATAATTAATACACTATGGTGGGAAGTTGCCACAACTGTTTTCCTTAGACTGTAACACTATTGGAGTATGAGGGTATTGCGTTTGATTGTGAATGTTCCTAGCGCTGGTGCCCACAACACTGTGTAGATGCGTCACTCTGTTCGTGTCGTTATTGGGGGGTGATGGGTTTGATGAGAAGGACGTAAGTCAGGCAACACAAGTTAAACTCTAGCACTTCGTCGAATCTCGAAAGGAGCTATAAGACTGCCAACGAAAAAACGACACGGTGTCTCCCATGTTACGGACGAGGTACAGGACATTGCCATACTCTCTTAAGGAGTTCGATTTCCTGACTTCTCCGCACCCTTCACTGGTGGTACAGAAACCAGCAAAGGACATATCTCTCACGGGTTTTCTAACACGTCACACAAAATCATCTTCAGTGCCTTCGGACTCTGATTTAGGTGGGGCGGGGGCATGGCGGGGAAGGGCTGCAGGGAAGTCAGGGTGGCCCTTAAATAGACCAAAAACACCCGCACTGCACACCCGCTGAGAGTGTTTGGCGGTGTGAGCGTTCATGTATCGGACGTTCTGTGAATTTAACAAATCACCCCTAAAAGTTGTTTGGGGGGGGAGCTTCGTCCTTGTGGGATGTGTTTTTACTTTAGGAAAGTCATCATACTGTAATGGAATCAATAAAGTAGCCTGTATCTACTGTACATTGCAAACTCTCGTACTGTACTAAGCAGTACACTACCCTGGCCCAAACCAGAGGTCAGAATAAATTAGCCTAGTAATGGTAAACTGCAATAGTTGGTACACAAAATCTACGGAACAAATACGTGATGGTATGGCACAACTAAGGTTAATACAATTGAAGGGTTGGAAGGTTTCTCATTCATGTGATCCAGAGTATGTTACTAAAACACCCTTTGTTTATAGGTGCCGTGTGCAAGATAAACCGTGATGATATGTAAACTTCAGGGGGCCCTAGGAAGTGCAATTGATTATCTTTTGTCGATGTTTTTAATGTTATGCCCGTGTCAGATAATATATATTGTATGGGGCCCAGGAATGTGCATTGATTATCTTTTCTTCTATGTGTAGATATATATGATATACTGTATGACAATAATGGATATTGTAAGGCCAGAAATGTGCATTGAATTACTTTTTCCTAGTTTATAATGTAAAATGGCAGTGGGCAGATAATATAATATTGTAGGGGGCCTAAGGAATGTTGCATTGATTATCTTTTCTTTCTATGTTTATATCTATAGATATAACTGTAAATATACCTATAATGTTATATTGTATGGGGCCAGGAATATGCAGTGTTATCTTTTCTAGTTTATAGGTATGCCAGGTGCATAATATGATATGTGTATGTTCCCAGGAAGGTTTCCGCGCCTAGGTGTCTGATTGGCAAAGGTGGGGGGTTGGGGCGGTCGTGTCTAGGTTTTCATAATGTAATGCCAGTGTGCAGATAATATATATTGTATGGGGCCAGGAATGTGCATCTGTGGAGGTTAACAATCACGTGTGTCTGTGGTACCGCTGTGTCGCTCGGTTACGTCACGGGCTTCTATTGTGAAAGGTTCCTAATATAGCTCGGGACATTCCCCGATAGGTAGAGATGAGATTAGCTAAGGGATTGTTAGTCTTTTCCACACTAGTTAAACCGGCTCTGTCCGGATCTGGATCATTGTTCTAATATAATAAGTTACTGATATCACTTTTTCCTTTAAACCCTCAGTAACCCCAACGAGCTCGTAGTTTTGTAACTGAGACCAAGAACTTGGATGGTCTCCCATGTGTGAGAAATCCTTTTGGTTCCTTTTTTGTGCATTTGATTTTATTCCTTAAGGGGCCCCACTTTGACATTGGGAGCCAAATGGCCTGAGATATTGTTTCGACCTCCTTTAAATTCCACAATTATAATACCGCAATAACCCTCCTCATTGCAAACGTTCCCCTTGAAGTCCCATCCAAGCCCCGCCTCCCCCAGGTCCAGACTAGTCCTAGATTGGTCTGCATCCTCTCCCAAACATGAGCCCTTTAGGGTCTGATGGAGACTTTGACCATTTGACACCAAAATGTTAATGTTTTTGTTTCTTGCTTGACGGGGTTTAATTTCAATTTAAATAATTTACCCTTGAAAGTGAATAACTATTATGCAAGGTGGGTGGGAGTGAGACTGGGAGACTTCATCCAGACTGGAGATTAGGCACATTCAGGGGAATTTATAGTCAACAAACCCATTTCCCATTTGCAAAGGGGTTAGAATTTTAATATCGCATTTACTTCTCTTTTGTGTTGACTCAATGGGGCACTAAACAAGGGCCCAGTGCCCCCCAATTTATACCCCCTAGAGATACAAGGCAGCACCCAGCAGCCACTGTTCCTGCACATTAAACGGGCCCCCGTCTATCTTAGTTGATTTTTTTTCCAGTTCCCTGATTCCATCTGGCCCCTATTGTAACTTTGGGGGCTGGAGGACATTTAAATAGAAGTAATATCTTATATAACTTGAGCCCAAAAACTATGGATCTATACTGTGAACATTCAATCAATAGAGAACAAGGCATTGAGTTTGCGTCTCTGTAATTGTTACAGGGAATTTCAACTTGGTTTGGTGGTCTGACCGCTTCTTCTGACCCGGAGGGTCCTTCGACTCTATGATCGCACTGATTGTCGGCCCATGTATGGCGGTGGATCGTACACATTTATCTGCCTCTGTGGCAAGTTAGAAATGTTTAGAGGTCACCAACATGAATGAATAAACCCTGAATGTGGGGTTGGGAGCTGCAGTGCTGGCTGGTTTGCGAAGGGAATATTATCCACATGGGACAGCCAATCGCTGTCAAACAACACCTACAGCAGTAGAGACCACCATTGAGCACCGACCCTCCATCTGTCCATGCCATACTATTCCTTTTGCCTGACATTTTTCCAATCAGTAAACAGAAAGATGTGGGCCAGAGCATAAAACTTTTATCCGACTCCCTCTTTGGTTCCCATCACTGGGGGCAGATTGCCTGCCCCCCCCCCAAACCGCTAAATCCTTGTATCCATAATATACACACAAAATAGATTACTACCCGCAGACTGGTTCGTCAGCCCCAACGCACACGAACTACACACATCTTCAACACTTTTCTTTTTTTAATAACATTTAAAAACAGATATCAATAATCGATTTATAATAGAATAAAAATCCAAGAATACTTTCCCGTGAAGTAAATAATAACAAGTCCAAATATTCCATACAATGAAAGATCATGACCTTAAAGGACAACTGTATATTTCAAGCTCCACCCCCTCATACTTGAATCTATCCAATGGGATAAGCCAAAAAGTTTGTGTGTCTTCTCATTGGTTAGAGCCCTGGGGCACCAGATGAGAGGAGGGGAGCCAAAACATTTCAGTTGCTCATTAACGTTCTAAAACCGCATCATTTATAGTTCCAACCCCACCCACCAGTTATTCCATTTGGGAAACACTGTCAAAGTCTGGGATTGATGTCCTGAAGTTTTGGTCCTGTTTGGTCTTAATTTTTTAAATCATCCGTAACATTCTTAATTAAGACATCTCTAAACTTCCAAATGTTTTTTGTCCTCAATTAAAGATTCTCCAGTAAGTGTGCTGTCAAGGGGTCCTCTCCAGTGGAATAAACCAGAGCGTTTCTAGTGGCTTTGGTTGTCATTTTTTTTTGTGTTGTTTCGGGTAGAGTGACGGAGTTTGGATCACTGCCTCCGGGGTCCACGATCCATTTTTTCTGGCATTGACTAATTTGGGTCTGTCCGGTTTCCCTGTCACGTACTGCAGAAGTTAATCACGGGACATCTTTCCATGTGGTTGTACCGGGAAATTTACGTTGTTTTGAGTCCGTTTGGGGGGAAATGTGGTTTTCAAACAAAAAGATTCCAACATCTTGATTTTCTTTCTCAAGCTTTCCTCATGTGGTCCCAAGTCCGTGTTGAAAGGAAGCATAATTTCAATCTGGTCTTGAGTACAACATATTGACTACTGTACATATTGCGGTAAACACAGTCATTCAACGTGAGATTTTCCGTACGTACCACCCACCCGAGTTTTCTTTACATCGTTCTCATAGCGCCAGCTGTTGGAAATCTTGAGGTAAGCTGTGATTGTGCATGGGATTATCTCCACGGACTGCTCCCACGTCCCTGTCCCCGACGGTAGAACTGCGGACCTCTGCCAATGTGTTGGCTGCAGTTATTTAGATAATACATCACCTTTTGGGCTCCCATGTCTCTTGTACACTCGTGGTCTTTATGAACTGTACGATGTTGCGGGTAATTTCCAAACATGTTTGAAATACAGACGTGAAATTAGCAGTCATTTTTTCTTTTCCCGGGCTCTCGATTTCGGATCTGGACTTTAGAGGTTTTTGTGTCCTTCATAAATGGAGAACGCAATGAATGGACACGTAAGAAGGTTTACAGTTTTGAGGGCTGTGCACAATATGTCAGTCAAACCAAGGGAAAATCAAATCGTATCCCCCTTGGATGTCATCTTTTGCTTTTGTTGTTTGTAAGATCGGTATCAGCGCTACAGCAAAAATAGCAGTAGATTTCCTTACTTCTTTCTTTGTGATGGATTATGGCCAAGATCCGGAAATGTTCCTCCTCTCTGTTGTCGTAGTAAGGAGCGATAACAAGGACCAGTTTCTGGGCCCCCTAAGGGGGATTGTGGGTAGAATCCGAGGGATGAATGGATTAAGGGGCGTTAGCAGGGGGATCTGAGCGGCAGGTGACTGATTCACAGCCACCGAGGCAATAGAAGGGAAGGGTTAGTGAGGTGTGTTTTAAAATATTGTTCGAAGTGCTTCTTGAAAATTACTTCGGGAAGTGTTAAGGGGATTGTACAGACGAGGCACGTGATCCCCGCCAACAAACCGAGGAGCAATCCTTTGTGTGTGAGTCATAACGTAACGCAGTTGGGCAGACAAGCCTGTAGGGTCTAGAAAAACGGGAAAAAACAAGAAAGTCATGGTGAGAAAGGCATTGAGATACGGCAGTCCGCATATTCATTATATAGACTATATATACCTATATATTAACCAGAAGTCATCGAGAGAATCCTACTTCTGAAGTTAAAAGGGAAAAAAATAGTGCGTATTAAAGTTTTTTCAAAAACAGTTTCAAATAAAAGGTACCTGAGGCAGGGGGGGAATGAAAAAAGGGGGGGGGGGGGGGGGGGGGGAATTGTACTTGTTACCTCCCATTATCCTTCTATGAGGAGCAGAAAGAAACTGTTTCTTCTGCCAGGCTTCGAGAGTGCTCAACACTATCTTACTACAGGAAGGCCCAGGGCCATAAACCTGGCAGATGAAATCTATGTTCTGCTACTCCTCAAAAAAACAATATTGGGATGTGGGAAAATCAGTCCTATCTCCTTGTCCCCGGTGCTTGTTCAATTTTTAACGAAGTTAATTTTTACAAAGTATAGTTTACCTAGATGGACGTATTCTTTATTCAACCTCAATTCTATGTTTTTACATGTAACTGTTAGAACAGACATTATGGGTAGTGTCTAAAGGTTGGACTAGATGGACGTATGTCGTTATACAACCTCCAAATAATATGTTACTATGTAACTTTAACAGACAGTACGGGTCGGTTATAAAGGTTGGACTAGAAGACTTATTCTTTATACAACCTTCCAATACTATGTTCTAGTAACTGTTATTACAGACTTATGGGTAAGGGTATAAGGTTTTGGACTAGATGGACGTATGTCTTTATACAACTCCAATACTATGTTACTATGTAACTGTTATACAGACATTATGGTAGGGTAATAAAGTCGGACTAGAATGGACGTATGTCTTTAATTCCAACCTCAATTCTATGTTACTATGTTAACTGTTATACAGTCATTATGGGTATTGTATAAAAAGTTGGACTAGAATGGAACGTATGTCTTTAAATACAACCTCCAATACCATTTTACTAGTGTACCTTGTTATACAGACCTTATGGGTAGGGGTATAAAGGATTGGGCTAGATGGACGTATGTCTTTATACAACCTCCAATACTATGTGACGAGTAACTGGTATACAGACATTATGGGTAGGATAAAGGTTGGGACTAGATGGACGTCCATGTCTTTATACACCTCCAATACTATATTGCTATGGTAACGTTAGACAACATTTATGGGTAGGGTATAAAGGTTGGACTAGATGGACCGTATGTCTTTATCAACTCCAATACTATGTTACTATGTCACCTGTTATACAGACAATTATGGGTAGGGTATAAAGGTCGACTAGATTGGACGTATGTCTTTATACACTCCATACTATGTTACTATGTAACTGTTATACAGACATTATGGTAGGGTATAAAGGAAAGGTCGGACTAGATGGACGTAATGTCTTTATAACCACCGTCCAATACTATGTGACTATGTAACTGTTATACAGACATTATGGGTATGGGTAATAAAGGTTTTGACTAGAGGACGTATGTCTATTATCTACAACCCCATATCTCTGTTTCTGAATGTTAATTCTGTAATCACCGACATTATGGGTAGGGTATAAAGGTTGGCTAGCATGGACGTATGTCTTTATCAACCCTCCAATACTCTGTTACTATGTAACGTGATACAGACCATTATGGGTATGGTATAGAGTTGGACTAGATGGCGTATGTCGTTATACACCTCCCATACTATGTTACTAATGTACTGTTATACAGAACCATTAATGGGAGGGTATAGATGTTGGACTAGATGGATGTATGTCTTTATACAACCAACTCCAATACTATGTTTACTATTAAACTGTTATACGACATTATGGGTAGGGTAAAAGGTTTGGTTAGATGGACCGTATGTCTTTAATAATACCTCGCAATCCTATGTTACTATGTAACTGTTTTTTTATACAGAACATTAATGGGTAGGGTCATAAATGTTGGACTAGACGGACGTATGTCTTTATACATACCTCCATACTATTTACTATGTAACTGTTAGACAACATATGCTGTGGGTAGGGTATAATAAAGTTTTGGCTAGATAGACGTAATGTCTTTATACACCTCCAATACTATGTTTACTATGTAACTGTTATACAGACATTATGGGTAGGGGATAAAGGTTTGGACATTGACGTATGTCTTTATCCACCTACCAATCTATGTTACTATGTACTGTTATACAGACATTATGGGTAGGGGTATAAAGGTTGTACTATATGCCGTATGTTTCTTTATAACACCCTCCAATACTATATTAACTATGGTAAACTGTTAGACATTAATGGTAGGGTATAAAAGGTTGGACTAATGACGTATGGTCCTTGATACAACCTCCCATACTATGTTACTATGTAACTTTTATACAGAAATTATGGGTAGGGGTATAAAGGTTGGACTCTATGGGACGTATGTCTTTAGATCAACCCCAATACTATTTCTATGACTGTTATACGAACATTATGGTTAGGGTATAAAGGTTGGACTAGTGCGTATGGTCTTTAATACAACCCAACCTATGTTTACTATGTAACTGTTAGACTTATGGTAGGGTATAAAGGTTGGCCCAACGATTCTTGCTAGGCCAGCCCTTGTTTGTCTATTGCAGTTTTTTTGTTTTTCCATTCAAGGGCTTAACAATAAAACCCCTACCACGGTAATCTGGTATCGTGTTGGAACACTGTGGGTCAATTTCCCTTTCTTTATATTCCCAAAAATGTTTGTCCAACATAAGCCCTTTTAATTTAAAAGTCCCACTTTTAATCTGGGCCACTGGTGGTGGCCATTTCTCTTCTCTATAATAATAATATAATAGCTTGAAAATACTTGTTCTTAATTAAAGGGCTTGTTGACCTCCAGATGTAAATGTTATATCCCTTTTCCCATTTATGTCCCAGATATCCCTCATGACCCCTTACTTACCAGCCTGTAGGACGAACTGGAGAAATATTTAATATGTTTATTGGCACCTCAAAGGTTTTTTCCTCCTTCTAACGTATGTAATCAAGCTCTTTTACAAGCTTCCATATGCTCAAGAGTTTTTCTTCTCAGTTTATTGCATGACATTATGAAAGACCGTGTCTTCTACCAAGAGTAACTAGTTGGGGCTTTATCTCGGCGAACCATCTAAACAGCTAAAGGACTGTAATATGTTCATACATTACTCAGAACCTTGGAGACTGTATACGAGTGAGGATAAAGGTATGTTGTTGTCGATTGTAGTGTTGTGACTATTAACAAGTAATGAATTTGGACACAAATGGATGTCGTGGTGGATCCAATGTGTGGTAGAGGAAGCCATTTACAGTCCTATTTGTATTATGACTGCAGTCTAGGTGATAGACTATCAAAGTACATAAAACATTTTACATTTTTATCCAATATGCTATTGACAATTTCAAGATTTGGTCTACAGAGTCCTGTGATATTCTGATACATTGAATCAACCACAAGCATTCTCAGGAAAGTGGGTGGTGTCACACCGAGACTAGCTATTTATAAGTTGTATTTGGAAACACGCAGAACATTGTTTTAGTCCATCACTGTGGTAAGGGTTGCGACCGCCCGGACCTTTTCACACTTGCCCGGGGTGCGCAGCTACAGCCACGTGACCCAGAGTACGATAGTCCCTTAAAATAAAAAGAATGAGCTTGGGTGATAAGGAGCTTTCCACTCGATCTCAGGAGTAAAGTGGTCCAGCTTCTCTCACACCTATGATGATAAAGAAGAAGGGCGCGAAAACATAGCGATTGGAAACTATACAGCGGGCGTTGGGGAGTTCTTTGGTGGTGGTGAGTGGGGAGCCACACGAGGGGGGGGGCCACAAAAAAGGGCAGACGGGAGGCATGGTGAAAAGGGGACTGTAAGGGGCGAGGCGGGTCCACGGGTGATACCGCAGGTCGGCGGCGGGTGGCCGGGGGGTGCGGGGGGTGGGGAGAAAATCACAACGGAAATAATGGAAGAAAACGCAAAGAAAGTAAGTTTTGGCCACGGGCAACTGAGTCATCTCTCGTGGCACCTCCTGGGCACACCAAAATTGGGTGCACGCACAGAGATAAAAAATGGACGAATAGAGTCGGAACGCAATGTTATAGTGGGAACCGATTCTCGCGGTTTCCATTAATGTTAAAATACTTCCGAGGTGCAAAACGCAACACTGCGCAACGCAGAGAGCGGGAACATAGCCGGGCGTCAAGAAGATGAATAAGAGCGTAATACATGATGGGATCAAAATGGCGAAACGCTCTAGAAGGGACAAAGCAGTGGCCTGGCTAAAAACAACAAAAAGAGAGAAGTTGTAACATCAGTCTAGTGAAGGTGGTGGAGTGGGGGGTACCAATGTGACGTATCGGTGGGTGTCTGGTGGGGGGGGTGTGCGACGGGAAAATAGTACGGCGGGGCAGGGGGTAGGGGGTCCAGCGGAACGTGGGACACTGGGAACTAGAGGGTCAAGAACTTCGCGATAAAGCCGTCTGCTCGGGAGCGGAGGGCGGAAAATTCCAAAATGCTTGGGTCGGTCAGCGGTCTGGAATGCGTAGAAGAGATAGGTGATCTCGGTCACCCCAGGAAAGGAAAAAGCCTCGAAGACGGAAAATTGCCATCACGGGAAGTGTTAAAATGGGCGAAGGCGGGGGGGGTTTAAAATGTATTTTCGAGAATGAGCAGAAAGCCGGTACTTTTGGGGGGCAAAGTTTTCGAAAGGAAACGAGCGAAGGATCGGGAAAAGTTCGGAAGGTGGAAACCGGAAAAAAACCGGGTGGGAGGGCAAGACAGGTAAAGCCGGGATCCGCAACTGGGCCATCACTAACTGAACCACAACTAAGACAAGACAAGTCGCGAGTAGCCTGCTTGACAAACGGGGATTACCCATTCAGTGCCAGAAATGTGCGGAACACGGAGAAAGAATTACGGTCATATAAGGCAGTATCGGTTCAGGGCATAGAAAAGTTGTGACTGGGGTGTGACACACATCGAGGGCGTCGCCTATAAAGGGGTTGTGTGGGGTGGGGGGGGCCAATAGTGTTGGTTGTCATCTAAATCGTCTGTACTGGGTGGAGGGGTAGGCAAGAGGCACAGAACAAATCAGGGGTAAGAAGTGTGGCCGAGCGGTGCATCGGTGGGGGCGGCGGGGAACAATCAATGGTGCACACTCGGTGATAATGAGAGGGCGGGGGGGACGGGACAGAATAAGGGGAAAGGCGCTAGAGACCAGATTCAGAAAGGTGCGGTGGCCGAGATCTCAGGGGAAGCGGTGACCGGTGGAGAGGAGCGGGTGGCGTGATAAAGTTGCTTAAACATAATACTACTCGCATCAGAAAGTGCTGCTGCGTGAGTTCCCCCCACAGGGGCGAACATTTATCAGAGGAGTTACACCAATTTAGGCATGTGCGGCTCAGCCCGGGGTGACATGTTGAGGAGCGGGAAGATATCGGGGTGGAGGAGAAAAAATTAAATTGTGATGAGCATGGTTTTTAACTGGGCAGGAAACTAGGGTGTTTGGCGGCACATATACTTCTCCTTCTTTAATTGTGATGGAGGGAATATCACTCGCCAGGAGTTTAATCAGTGGTGGTATATAGAGATGGTTTAAAGTGGGGTGGTCGATTAGACCATAGTTTTCGAGATCGACGTGTCCTGAGGGTTTGCGTGAACTTCACCATAATTTAACGGAAGCCCGAATTTTGGATGTTATTCGAAATTGAAAAGTCGAAAGTAGACAATCTCAAGAGTCGAAGTAGACGATTTTATTCCACAGAGGTCGAAAACGTGGCAAAATAGGCGATTTTCGGTCGGAAAAGGAACGAAAGTAGAAACTTTTCGCATATCGAACTTTCGAAAATTTTGAGAATTCGAAAACGGAAGGAAACCTCAAAACGTTTCGAACACTCGATTGTATATGGTATCAGCTTTGTTGATAGAATTTGGGTTGAATTTCTCTTGGAAAGGTTTCAATTGTGAGGTCTTTGATAATGGTGAAAGTAACAGAGATTTCCTCTATTCTGCCCAACCTGTAAGGGGGTGAAAACTGCGGGTTAGGGAATCTTGGCTTGTCCATATAGGGTCATTTCCTAGAGATGGCTGAACTTCTAAAGTTCAATCCGTGTTCGAATGTTTGAACTTCAGTGAAGTCGAAAAAGGAACCCCAGTAAAGTCAAATGGTGATATTTTGAAAAGTTTGGGATGGTTTATACACTAAACTAACAATGGTAACTTACTGTAGCATGTGGCTGTGGGGGACCTGGAAATGGTCTGGAAGGACAACCCTGTCAGACTGTCGAGCAGCAAATGCGAGCCTGGTTAAACACTATCTATGACTTTCACGATTGGGCATTGCCGTGTTTCGCAACTATTCGGGATACGGCCATTTAAAGGTTACCGCATGAAACTTTCGGGGTTAGCGCTAGCGAACACCACATTCTAAGGGTTCGCAAACGCGAATGCTAAAAATTCGGACGGGGTTACGAAAACAAACAATACCTTTCGAGTTTAGCGAACAATCATCGAGGGTTACAAAACAATGATACCTTCGAGGGTTAACCGAAAACAAACAATACATTCGAGGGTTAGCGAGCGGCCCCATAAATTCGATAATAGCTATGGAAAAAATGCAAGATGTCGGCCGCAAATGAAAAAACGGGACTAATTCGAAGTGTGGAGTGGGTCGGAGTTCGGGTCGGGCGCAGGGGGGGACGCCAATAAAGTATGGCGCGTACGAACGCGGGGCCGAGTTGGGGTTTTGTGTCCGTCCTGGTCATTCTGAGGGTGGACGGAATAATAAAAATTGAAGCAGTTTATGTAAGATGGTTTTCAGAAGCCCAATATACATCTTATATACGTGTTTGAATATGGAAAAGAGACGTGTCCGATGCCAACCGAAAAAAGAAGAGCACAAAGTTCCGACTTACTTTGGGGGGTTTGTTTCGATCTGTTCTGTACACCCCCACTGCAGGTTTTTAACCAACAACGAGACGGTTAGTTTTGGGTAGACTCTAATTCCCACGTGCCATAAGAGATTGCTGGGATAGATTTTTTGATTACGCCAAGAAAAAAAAATCCCTAGTGAACATTCCAGACGCTGTCTCAATGGACAAGTAGCCGAAACGAGTTCAACATAGCAATTCGGTCCCCGAGCACCGACAGTGGGTGAAAATGCCACGTTTACCCGTTTAGCGAGGCTATACAAAGGGAACGCGTTACCCAGAGCCGTCTGGGTAAGTGTCTCGGTGGTTGCGGTTCCTGTTAAATAAAGCCGGTATTCAGAGTAATGTTTGTGCCTGGGGTATAAACCCTGAAAGGAGTTTTAACCTACGGAGTCTACGCTAGTTACTAAATTGGGCTCTAACTGTGAGTCTGGTGTCAGTACATTAGAGGAAACAGAGATGAGGCGTGATGTCGCGGGGTCAAGTCCAGTACCCCCGGCAGTAAGTAGGGGGAAACGTCGGGGCAAAACCCAGTCAGTAGTGGGTAGCGGGAACCTTTGGGGGTGGGACCCCTGGTGCCACGGCGGGAAAGCAGCGAGCCGATTGTCGCCTGTCAAAGATTGTGGATAAGACGAGCCTATAGAATAATGACTTTACTGGAGCCTCGCGGCCAGGGTGGGGGGTGCTTTTAAAAGTGCGGCGGGGATATAGTTAGGATAAGCTCGAAGAGGTGCAAAATGGAGGTTTGCAGCGATTGGCAATGAACAGGAGATGCAATAAAAGTTCTTATCGGTAAACGTGTGCGAATTGGGTGCCCCAACCATCAGAACGTTATGTACCACGTTGAAAGCGTAACATCTGATTGGCTTGGGCAAAATTTTTTAGCACCGTTTTAACGATGACATCGGAAAAATGTTCAAGGTGGCTGCTAATTAATCCTTGTGGAATTTTAATTCAAAAGCTCCTAATTGTCTATGACGAAAAAAAAACTAAAGCCCCTTACAGGGAAATGAACGTTTCCAACCTTTGCCATGCGGTTAAACAGCCCAGTATTTAATAAACCTACCCGAGATATGGGACATCTTGTAAACCGTTTCCTTCTCTGTAACGCCTCTCAGTAAAATCCATAATCTCATTATACTTCACCTGAGTAATCGCTGTCCTACCCTACACAGCGGGGGATTGTATAAATTTACCAAAGCTTGTGAGATCTATTTGTTTAATGGGGATTATCCTTTATATTTGGCTGTAAACGTTTGTGTTACTCCTGTTGCCGTAAATTTCTTGCACATTGTTGTATAATCTTATAATCTATCTGAGCAGTTGAATTTCTCCCTTTATTCTTTAGGAATATTTTACAACCACAAACAGGTGTGTGTAATACTAGGAACTCACCCCACCCAAGATATAATAGTGTTTAAAGGGTATGTCCACCTTAAAACAAAAACGGTGATCACGCCACAACTGATTACTTATTGGTATCTACATGTTATATACTAACCAGCTTGTCCCCATTCTGGCAGTCTTGTAAACGTAGGCCGCTCCCGCTTGCTGGCACTCAAGTTCGGGGTGGTGTGCAAAAGAGGGTCGTGGGGTCAGCCTCTGGTTGAGCAGAGCCTTCAGTGGCAGTGCGGGGTTCACCAGTGCGCAAGGCGTTATAGGTAAGTGTCAATAGCTTGGCATAGGGAGAATACGAAGAACCGGGGCCACTCTGGACGGATGAGCCGCAGAGAGTGCTCACCTGTCGGGTGGCACTGTGGGGTGAAGCTGAACAGTCGGAGGCAAACGATTGATTGTTAGGTAGTGGCGGGGGGCAGAAAAACCAAACGGGTGGTACGACATTATATAGAGTCAACAGAGGCCTGTGGCTCACTCTGTTTACTATCTATGACACCCCTAAGCTCGAGAAAGCCTGCAGTAATTACACGGGCCGAGAGGAATTGTGTATGTGCTGCGCTTGGTACATGCACCACGCAACCTGTGACCTTGGTGGGAAAATGTAAGAGCAAATGAGGGGAGCCTAGGTCGTCACACTAACTAAAGAGTCTCGGACTGCCAGCCAGCGTGGACAGGGATGGACGGGGTAATCAGAGCGAACAAGGTTGGAACGTAGGGGAATTAACAAGGAGTTACCCAAATGAGCTCTTAAGTCAAGACCTTGACATGGGTCATCTGAAAAATGAGTACCGTGTAACCCAGAATGGTTGCCGGTATACACAAAACATGGACCACACACTGGACTGAAACTACCCACATTTGCCCCTGAACGATACATAAAACCCAAATCGCGCCACGGCTTTAGGACAACGATAGTGTATGAGGTGTAACCTCAGCTCCCATAATAGTACCTGGAGTAAACGACCTAACCACTAGATCAGACATATATACCTCATTTAAACATGGTAATTTAAACGAATAATTACTTTGACTAGGGCGTGTCGTTAGTTGGAGCACAAATAAAGAGCCAGGCTTTTTATAACAACATAGGGGGAGGACATACACGCACCAATACTTATTGTACGGGAATAATATCCTATTACATTGTATGACGGGTTTGGTGTGTTTTGGGCCAGGATTGAGCTTCATGTCTGTTGACGGATGTTCGGCCAGGGCCGGGTCACATCACCTGGTTTCATGAGCAGATCACCTGTACATGGATTGGTACTACTGGGCCAAGGTTCCGGGGTTATGGGTAGTTATCCTCCCTGCATGCAGCAATTCTCTCTATATGTGGATACGGGGTGGGTTCTCTAGTTCCCATTTGGTTTCTTCTGTATCTCTGGGCCAGGGGGCTGCTTTCCTACCCTTTTGGTGTTTTTGATTTTCATCAATATAATATGCATTGAGCCGGGATTCCGATGCTCCGCTTTGTTATTTTGCTCGGGGTTTGGTAATTTCCTATCTTCCTCGGCTGGCTGTCTGGGGCAGTTATGCCAAGAATAAATCCGGGCCGAGACCGTCGTAACAGAGTAGCTGGGGCTAAAAAGAGATGTATAGAAGACTACGTCCAGTCGATTCAATCTGGATACCTACCCATAATGCTGTAGAAACAGTGACATAGTAACATAGAGGGAGGTGGTATAAAACAGATAGGGCGTCATCATACCAACCGTTATACCCGAGCCCAGGAATGGGGGACAGTGGGCGGTTCGGTGGGAAAAGGTGGTGGGGGGAAAATCGAAGAGGTGACATAAGGAACAGAGGATGGAGGGGGGATAGACAGAAGAGGCTGGGCCATGCTAGGTGTTCGCATGGTCGTGGGGTGCGGGACGCCTACAAAAAAAACAACCTATAGGGGGTTGCGGTGTGATACATGTGCTGGCCGTGTTAAGTTGAGAGGGTTGTAGGGGGACTCTTGGGTAGAGGAAGACACGTACGTCCATCTTAGTCCAGACGGGGTTGCTACCTACCGCGAATGGGTGGGGTAGAGGGGGGGCTCCAGGGGACATAGAACAGTATAGTTGGAGGTTGTAGAAAGCACAGTGGACGCGTCCGCTACGTCGACGAATCCGTAGAGTAGCGCGGCCGTGGAGGGCCGAGAGAAGGGCTTCTGGCAGGGTGCCAAGATATAGAGATGAGGGGAGTAGTCCGGATACTGGATAGGGCGCATCGTAGGCCGAAAACCTTGAAGAGCACGCGACCCAGAATGGGGGGTTGTTGAAAGCGTGTCGTGTCTGAGTGCGGGTGACGGCAGAGTGGATGGAGTTGGAGGTTGTTAGAGAGCACAGAACTCAGCGAGACATATAACAAGGGACGGGATTGGTACTGTCGTCCGGCTAGTCGCCGTCACTTGTGCGGGGAGGGGTACATAGGGGAAAGAAGAGTGGTAGGGGTGTTTTGGATAGGGTTAAACGGCATGCGCGCCTGTGGACTAATAATGCCAACCTTTCTACCAAGCACACCCAAAGGGCGTAGACAGTACAGAGCGAAGGGGGAGACAAACGCACAACGCTCGGCAGGCGCAACCAGGGGGCCCACCCCAGGGGCCGCAATGCGCCGCCCCGGAAAAGGAGATGGGGGGGCCCGACCGCACCGGTCCGAATGGTGGGGCGCAAAACACAAAAACGCGCAGCTGTCGATCGAGTCTGAGCACCGTGTGGGGGGATATTTCTACTAGAGTCCGGGGTTTTTGGTGTGTGGCAGATCAGAGACGGGACACACAGGGGTTAGCCGGTCTTTGGATGGAGCGGGGGGGAAAACGAAAAGACCAAGTGGGGGACTATATGCCTTTTGGAGTCATGAACCTCTCAGCTCGGCATATGTCGGGTGCACGGTTAGGGGTACCTTAACAGGATATCGCACCTGGGTTTACACTTTATGTATAATGCGTGATTAAGGAGTGACACCGGGGCGATGGAGATATGGATTCTTTATAGTTTGACTGCAGTTCAGCTCGTACGTGATTACTTTCTGTGCAGAGGGAAGTGCTGTGTGTTTTGTGTTTGTGCCGTGTTGCTGTTTCAAACTGTCTGGTGATGTATTATTCTAGGGCTGTGGGGAATTCTCGGACCAGATGAAAAAGGGTCATGTGAGGTGGGGGGACACTCCAGTGAAAGAGGCGAGAGGAGGCGGGGAAGGACACAACTGGGTCGTCGACATATATGCATGAAGGAGGGAATTGGTGGGCTGATAAAATGAAATTAGCGCCGTCTGGGGCCTGGTGGGGCATAAGAAACTTATACATGTTTGAATCTCCCTGTGTAATACTCACCAGTAAAAAGCTTTATGGTTGTGTTACCTTTTAGTCCACCTGGTAATCCAGGCGTCCAGGTGGCAGTCTTAACCTGCGAGAGTGTCACGATGTTCTAAACCTACGGTGTACCGTGTTTAATAGTACTGCTATGTGTACCGTGTTTAATAGTACCCCGCCCCGCATGTGTAGATGTACTTCATCCTAGTACGCCCGCTCTGTGTACCCCCGAGGTTATAGTACCTGCTATGGTTTACCGTTGTTTTGAATAGTACTCTGGCTTCTGTGTCCTGTTGTGTTTACTCGTGACTAGGCTCGGGTGTAACATGTTTAAAAGTACTGCTATGTGTAACGTGTTTTCATTCATATCACCAATAGTAACACAGTCTTTCCAGGGTTTATATCTGTATATAAATGTCATTCATATCACCGATAGTAACACAGTCTTTCCAGGATTATATTTGTATAAAATGTCATTCATATCACCGAGTAACAGTCTTTCCAGGGTTTATATTTGTATATAAATGTCTTTCATATCCCCAATAGTAAACCATATTCTTTCCAGGGTTTATATTTGTATATAAATGTCATTCATATCACATCAGTGTAACATAGTCTTTCCAGGTTTATATTTGTATATAAATGTCCTCATATCACCAATGTAACACATTTTCCAGGATTATATTTGTTATAAATGTCATTCGTATCACCGATAGTAACACATTCTTTCCAGGGTTTATATTTGTATATAATGTCATTCCTAGTCACCGATGTAACACAGTCTTTCCAGGGTTTATTTATTTCTATATAAATGTCATTCATATCACCATAGTAACATAGGTCTTTCCAGGGTTTATATTTGTATATAAATGTCATTCATATCACCGATAGTAACATAGTCTTTCCAGGGTTATATTTTGTATAGAAATGTCATTCATATCACAAATAGTAAACACAGTCTTTCCAGGGTTTATATTGTATATAAAGGTCATTCATATCACAAATATAACACAGTCTTTACCAGGGTTTATATTGTATAAAATGTATTTCATACCCCATAGACACAGTCTTTCCAGGGTTTATATTTGTATATAAATGTCATTCATTCCAGATAGTAACACAGTCTTCCAGGTTTTTATATTGTATATAATGTCATTCACATCACCGATAGTAACACACGTCTTTCCAGGTTATATTGTATATAAATGTCATTCACATCACCGATAGTCCAACAGTCTTTCCAGGTTTATATTTGTATATAAATGTTCATTCATATCACCGATAGTAACATAGTCTTCCAGGGTTTATATTTGTATAAAATGTCATTCATAATCACCGATAGTAAAATATCTTTCCAGGGTTTATATTTGTATAGAAATGTCATTATACTATCACAATAGTAACACAGTCCTTTCCAGGGTTTATATGTATATAAGGTCTTCATATCACAAATAGTAACACCAGTCCTTTCCAGGGTTTATCATTTGTATATAAATGGTCATTCATATCACACCGACTAGTACACAGTCTTCTCCAGGTTGATGTATATAATGTCATTCATACCCGATAGTAACACAGTCTTTCCAGGGTTTTATTTTGTATATAAATGTCATTCACATCACCGATAGTAACACAGTCTTTCCGGGTTATATTTGTTATATAAAATTTAGTCACACTCACCGATAGTAACACAGTCTTTCCAGGGTTTATATTTGTATATAAATGGTCATTCATATCACCGAAGTAACATAGTCTTTCCAGGGTTTATATGTTATAAAATGTACATATCTATCACCGATAGTAACACAGTCTTTCCAGGGTTTTATTTTATATAAATGTCATTCATATCACCGATAGTAACACAGTCTTTCCAGGGTTTATATATCTGTATATAAGGTCATATTCATATCACCATAGTACCCACAGTCGTTCAGGTTTATATTTGTATAAAATGTCATTCATATCACGATAGTAACCAGCTCTTCCCAGGTGTATATCTGTATATAAATGTCATTCATTCACCAAGTAACACAGTCTTCCAGGGTTTATATTCGTATATAATTCATTCATATCACCGATAGTAAACACCGTCTTTCCAGGGTTTTATATTGTTATAAATGTCATTCATATCACCAATATACACAGTCTTTCCAGGGTTTTATTTTGTATAATATGTCATTCATATCACCGATAGTAAACACAGTCTTTCCAGGTTTTATATCTGTATATAAATGTCATTCATATCACCGATAGTAACACAGTCTTTCCGGTTTATATTTGTTTAAATGTCATTCATATCACCGATAGTAACACAGTCTTTCCAGGGTTTATATTTGTATATAAATGTCCATTCATCACCGATAGTAACACGTCTTTCCAGGGTTTATAGTTGTATATAATGTCATTCATATTACGATAGTAACACAGTCTTTCCAGGGTTTATATTGTATATACTGTCATTCATATTACCGATAGTAACACAGTCTTTCCAGGGTTTATATTTGTATATATAAGGTCATTCATATCACCGACTAGTAACACAGTCTTATCCAGGGTTTTATTTGTATATAAAGGGTCATTCATATCACCGATAGTAACCAGTCTTTCCAGGGTTTATATTTGTATATATAATGTCATTCATATCACCAATAGTAACACACAGTCTTTCACAGGTTTTATATTGTATATAAATGTCATTCATTCCCGATAGTAACACAGTCTTTCCAGGGTTTATATTTGTATATAATGTCATTCATATCACCAATAGTACACAGTCTTTCCAGGGTTTATATTTTGTATATAAATGTCATTCAAATCACCGATAGTAACAGTCTTTCCAGGGTTATATTTGTATATAGTTGTCATTCATATCACCGATAGTAACACAGTCTTTCCAGGGTTTATATTGTATATAAAATGGTTCATTCATATCACCGATAGTAACACAGTCTTTCCAGGGTGATATTTGTATATAAATGTCATTCATATCCACCAATAGTAACACAGTCTTTCCGGGTTGATATTTGTATATAATGTATCATATCACCGATAGTAAACACAGTCTTTCTCAGGTTTATATTTGTATATAATGTCATTCATATCACAGTAGCACACAGTCTTTCCAGGGTTTAGATTTGGTATATAAATGTCATCATATCACCGATAGTAACATAGCTTTCCAGGGTTTATATCTGTTATATAATGTCATTCATATCACCGATGTACACAGATCTTTTCCAGGGTTTATATTTGTATATAAATGTCATTCATATCACCGATAGTAACCACGTCCTTTCCAGTTTTATATTTGTATATAAATTCATTCATCACCGATAGTAACACGTCTTCCAGGGTTTATTTGTATATAATGTCATTCATAACACCAATAGTAACACAGTCTTTCCAGGGTTTATATTTTCTATATAAATGTCATTCATATCACCGATAGTAACCAGTCTTTCCAGGGTTTATATTTGTATATAAATGTCATTCCATATCATCCAATAGTAACCTAGTCTTTCCAGGGTTATATTTCTATATAAATGTCATCATATCACCGATAGTACCACAGTCTTTCCAGGTTTATATTTCTATATAAATGCATTCATATCACCGATAGTGACACAGTCTTTCCAGGGTTTATATTTGTATATAAATGTCATTCATATCACCGATAGTAACACAGTCTTTCCAGGGTTTATATTTGTATATAAATGTCATCTATCAACTAATAGTAACACAGTCTTTCCAGGGTTTATATTTGTATATAAATGTCATTCATATCACCGATAGTAACAGTCTTTCCAGGGTTTATATTTGAAACCTTCCAGGAGCAAATTGTAATATGTTACAGACCTCTGTTATATAGAAGTCGTTTAGTGTGTGTGCAGCTCTGAGTTGTGTAGAGCGTACATTGCAGCTGTTGTTGTTGTCACTGAAGTGGACTCTGTGTCTGTGTTGTGGAAGTCGGACACACACAGAGCCCAGGCCATTCATCTGAGTTACTGAATTGGGGAATCACACTCTGCAAGTGACGTGCAGATTTCTATTGGTCAAACTGGACTTCACGGGTGTCGTACCTATCAAGGGCGTTGCCGTTATGTAGATGCGTTCAGGGTGGTGCTGTGAGGTGAGCACACTACATACAATTTTCTGCTTTATATAATAGATCATGGCTACGGTTCATAAAACCACTACTAGGTGTAATATATGCTACAAGTTGAGTAAAACTACTACTAGGTGCACCAAATAATATTACTACTAAAGGAATAAGTTACTACTAGGTGCAATATTATATAATATCACTACTAAGTGAATCATTTTTCTACCAGATGTAACGTATGGGGTGTAAAATGAGAATAGTTGTTGTTTAAAGGGAAACATTCTGGCTTTACAATGACTCCAGGATAATGCATCCAACTGCAGTCTATCCAAACATACAGCAGGATCAATGCTGGTGCTTTCTGCTTAGAAAGTGTGTTGCATCACCAAGCCACTGGCTTGAGCATGCCCACTTGTATCCTACTGCAGGGACAGAGCATCATCGGTTGCATCATAAGTCCCGCCCTAAACTTCCCCAGAATTTCTGAGCCTATAATGTAGATCTGGCCCCCGACTGAGTTTCTTGTTTGAGGAATTGAAGATGAAGTTTGGCAAAAAGAAAAAAGAAGAAGAAACAACTTACAAATGTCTTCAGCAAAAATAATAGTGGTGAGACGGATGGGGTGCGTTGCTCGCGCCTGTACAATTGCCATCTGTGAACACTGACGCTCATCCATATCTATCGGTTCAATACTGGCAACCTCTGGTCTGGTGGATGACCTGGAAAACAAACAGATAATTAGACAATAGACTAACTCGATTGCAATACAGGAGACCACCCATCCGGTAACGTACATACAGTCTATAACAAGACCAGGAGACCACGCAGTGGGAGGGATTAGAACACTGATGGCAGCAGGAGGAGCAAGCAGTGGTTTGGACTGTTGGGTCAGCCCTTCAGTTCAACACTAGTACCGTTGTTATGAGACAATTTTCATTTTGTTAAGCCACCTGTAGATATATTGAGGTGATACTGTTGCAATTAAGAAGGACCAAAGCATGAGAAGATTAAAGGTGAGAAACTGTATATATGATGTACAATTTAACTCACAGCTGTCACATTTTAGCAATAAAAGCTAATACCCCTTTAAGACTCCATAACTCTCCATTGCATCATAGAAACCTGGTATCTGTACTAGTGCCCCATATAGTATCATAGTACCTGTACTAGTGCCCCATATAGTATCATAGTATCTGTACTTGTGTCCCATATAGTATCATAGTATCTGTACTAGTGTCCCATATAGTATCATCTATATATATATTGTATAGAGATAGACTTCACACATATATATATATACTGTACAGAGAGAGAGTATATATATACTGTATAGAGAGAGAGACTTCACATCTATATATATATTGTATAGAGAGAGACTTCACATCTATATATATATATATATATACTGATTACAGAGAGAGATTTCACATCTTTCACTAAAATTGGAATGACCTCGATTTATAAAACGGAGAAACCCGGTGGTGGAATGTTAACAGCGGCGCAATTGGCTTTTCGCCAGAGTGTGGGCATCGCGTCAGTTCCCGCTCGCTTCTATTTATTTATATTTTATTCAACTTTGGGTTGGTGGAAACGGACGAGCTTGCGTCCCCAATTGGCGCTTTATAGATAAACTATATAACGACTCTTCTTCCGAATGTCCCCTCCTGGGCACTGGCTACGTCCACCCAATAACGCTGGAGGGCAATCTGGGTGCCCCCCGCAAATATTTTATCTTGCATTGCCCAAGACGCTGCTAGTGCCCTTGTCAAGTGAGTGTTCAACCCCTTAGGAATGGTCTCACCTCTGATCTGAGTAGCCATTGCTATAGTCATCACTAGCCATGAACTTACTGATCTGAGTAGCCATTGCTATAGTCATCACTAGCCATGAACTTATTGTCCTCGGATGGTACTAATCCTTTTCTTTTACCTCTGACCCTCTCCAGGGAGATTTAATGAGTCTCACCAAATCCAATAAATTCCATGACTTCCCACCTCTGACTTTGGGGGTTGGCAGAATGAAGGTAGATTCACCTCTAACTCCATATGGAATCATGACAAAACCTTTAGTAGGAATTTGAATCCAGACTTGAGTCTCACCCGACTCCCTAATCTCTCGCTGACAGTGGGGACAGTTCTCCCACGCGGAGGAACCAATCTGACTCTAATGGTTAAAAGGGGGATCCCATCAACGCTAGAAGGACTAGTGGAACATTCTACGGGGGGTGAAGGAGACACCAGACGGTTTCCATGAAGCCATCGGGAAATCTCAGTCTCCAGACCATCAGTGATGGCTCCTTCTCTTCCTCCATCTCAACTGGGCCCTGGGATAACCATCCTGGAAACACCGGATCTTCTATTGAAGTGTCTTTCAATAGGAAACCAAGGCCTGCGGGGCCAGCCGGGGGTTCTTGTGATCACAGACGCCCTCTCCTTTATATCTATTAGAGAACCCTCCATATGAGAGGAACTGGAGGGAAAACAGAGAAGATCTTGTCCAGTCTGGCACCAAGGAATCCCCTGCTAGAGCTGGTGGGAATAGGAATCCCCTGCTAGAGCTGGTGGGAATAGGAATCCCCTGCTAGAGCTGGTGGGAATAGGAATCTCCTGCTAGAGCTGGTGGGAATAGGAATCTCCTGCTAGAGCTGATGGGAATAGGAATCCCCTGCTAGAGCTGGTGGGAATAAGATTTGCCATAAGATTTCCGAACGGACGACCCCGTTTTATACACATTTCCTTACAGATGTCCTGGTGTAGTCTCCACTCTCCCAGACATAGCGGATATCGACCTGAAGTCGTCTCCCACATTCTCCCTTCCTGGAGTATTAACCCTCCTAGATGCTTTATTTCCCGTCTATATATCTGGTCTGTTTCTGCATTCAGTGTGTTGCTACTTGTACATGTATCTTGACGTAGGCGACTGCTGTATAGTTGTCTCAAATTATTTTCACACGAGACATTAAGCCTGTTACATTAACGGGCGCTAGAAGCCCAGAGCCCCCCCCACATGGCAGAGTCCCCCCCTGTGGTAGAGTCCCCCCCCAGAGCTACGCCTGGCAAAAGCTCCATACCGGCTCACACTTTGATGAAACGCACAAGAGGAGGAGACAGAGCTTTACAGTGATGCGTTTCCTGTTCACACCCGGGGGACCTGACCCAGTGTGGTCGGTGAATGGCCAGGGGTGACAGGGTATTTTTGGGGGGGGGAAATTTCCCCTTCACTGCTGCTGGATCTTGGGAAATGTTATTTTGTTACATTTGAACTAGGACAAGTGGCAGTTAAAGAAACAGACGTTTGATGTGTGAAACGTCCCAAATCAGGTCCAGACAAGAACCATCCACCCCCAACCATTCCACGTCTCCTCTTCCCCCCGAGGGGTAATTCCCTACATAGGAACTTACCTGTGATCTTCCCGTGTTTGATTTTCTGCACCCGGTACAGTACGGAGGATCCCACCAGCAGATAAATATCAGACGCCGGATTAAGCAGAATGTTCTCCAATATGAGGAGCCGCACCTCAGCTGGATTCACTTTCTACATAATAAAGATTTTCTATTTCAGCCAATGAAGATGAACCACATTTAGTCACATAACCCAGAATCCTCTCTGATACACATGTGTCCAAAGGGAAGGGAACGTTTTATTTAATAACATGGGAAACTTACTAAGTACAGGGCCGACTATATAAATATACCTACCTGGACATGCCACACTAAATGTACATTAGTAAGTGGGAGCTGCCTTACTGCTTCACATAAACACCAGAGTAGTATGAAGTGTATTGACAGCATTTTCAGCTTTAAATTAAGAAACACAATGTAATTGGCCTTATGATGCCCCATACACACAGCAATCCACATCATAAAACACTTGAGATCCATGTGGTGGATCCCTTAATGATCAGTCAGATTTATTACAAATGAAATATGCTAGAAAATATTTATTGGACCAATGCGGATTGTACGTCCGTATCACTGCCTGTGACCAGTTATATAGGGAGGATTAATACAGGGACAGGGAGTCTTTACAGGAGTTTACAGTGGGAGGGACTAGAACACTCTGATGGCAGTTTACAGGGGGAGGGACAGGGAGTCTAACTAAAGCAGTGGGAGGGGCTAGAACACTGATGGCAGTTTACAGGGGGAGGGACAGGGAATCTTTAACTAAAGCAGTGGGAGGGACTAGAACACTCTCATGGCAGTTAACAGGGGGAGGGACAGGGAGTCTTTAACACAAGCAGTGGGAGGGACTAGAACACTGATGGCAGTTTGCAGGGGGTGGGACAGGGAGTCTAACTAAAGCAGTGGGAGGGGCAAGAACACTGATGGCAGTTTACAGGGGGAGGGACAGGGAGTCTTTAACACAAGCAGTGGGAGGGACTAGAACACTCTGATGGCAGTTTACAGGGGGAGGGACAGGGAATCTTTAACTAAAGCAGTGGGAGGGACTAGAACACTGATGGTAGATTACAGGGGGAGGGACAGGGAGTCTTTAACGCAAGCAGTGGGAGGGACTAGAACATTCTGATGACAGTTTACAGGGGGAGGGACAGGGAGTCTAACACAAGCAGTGGGAGGGACTAGAACACTGATAGCAGTTTACAGGGGGAGGGACAGGGAGTCGTTAACGCAAGCAGTGGGAGGGACTAGAACACTGATGGCAGATTACAGGGGGAGGGACAGGGAGTCTTTAACGCAAGCAGTGGGAGGGACTAGAACACTCTGATGGCAGTTTACAGGGGGAGGGGCAGGGAGTCTTTAACACAAGCAGTGGGAGGGACTAGAACACTGATGGCAGTTACAGGGGGAGGGACAGGGAGTCTTTAACACAAGCAGTGGGAGGGACTAGAACACTGATGGCAGTTTACAGGGGGAGGGACAGGGAGTCTTTAACACAAGCAGTGGGAGGGACTAGAACACTGATGGCAGTTTACTGGGGGAGGGGCAGGGAGTCTTTAACACAAGCAGTGGGAGGGACTAGACACTGATGGCAGTTACAGGGGGAGGGACAGGGAGTCTTTACACAAGCAGTGGGAGGGACTGAACACTCTGATGGAAGTTTACAGGGGGAGGGACAGGGAGTCTTTAACACAGCAGTGGGAGGGATAGAACACTGATGGCAGTTATCAGGGGGAGGGACAGGGAGTCTTTACACCAAGCAGTGGGAGGGACTAGAACACTCTGATGCAGTTACAGGGGAGGGACAGGGAGTCTTTAACACAAGCAGTGGAGGGACTAGAACACTCTGATGGCAGTTTACAGGAGGAGGGACAGGGAGTCTTTAACACAAGCAGTGGGAGGGACTAGAACACTGATGGCAGTTACAGGGGGAGGGAGCAGGAGTCTTTAACACAAGCATGGGAGGACTAGAACACTGATGACAGTTTACAGGGGGAGGGACAGGGAGACTTAACACAAGCGTGGGAGGGACTAGAACACTCTGATGGCAGTTTACAGGGGGAGGGCAGGAGTCTTTAACACAAGCAGTGGGAGGGACTAGAACACACTGAGGCAGTTACAGGGGGAGGGACAGGGAGTCTTTAACACAAGCATGGGAGGGACTAGAAACACTGATGCAGTTTACAGGGGGAGGGACAGGGAGTCTTTAACACAAGCAGTGGGAGGGACTAGAACACTCTGATGGCAGTTACAGGGGGAGGGACGGAGTCTTTAACACAAGCATTGGAGGGACTAGAACACTGTATGGAGTTTACAGGGAGGGACAGGGAGTCTTTAACACAACAGTGGGGGGACTAGAACACTATGGCAGTTTACAGGGGAGGGACAGGGAGTCTTTAACACAAGCAGTGGGAGGGACTAGAACACTCTGATGGCAGTTACAGGGGGAGGGCAGGGAGTCTTTAAACACAGCAGTGGGAGGGACTAGAACACTCTGAGCAGTTTACAGGGGGAGGGACAGGGAGTCTTTAACACAAGCAGTGGGAGGAAAAACCTGATGGTTACAGGGGAGGGACAGGATCTTTACCCAAGCGTGGAGGGACTAGAACACTGATGGCAGTTTACGGGGGAGGGACAGGGAGTCTTTAACACAAGCAGTGGGAGGGACTAGAACACTGATGGCAGTTACAGGGGGAGGGACAGGGAGTCTTTAACACAAGCAGTGGAGGGACTAGAACACTCTGATGGCAGTTACAGGGGGGGGACAGGGAGTCTTAACACAAGCAGTGGGAGGGACTAGAACACTCTGAGGCAGTTTACAGGGGGAGGGACAGGGAGTCTTTAACACAAGCAGTGGGAGGGACTAGAACACTCTGATGGCAGTTTACGGGGAGGGCAGGGAGTCTTTAACACAAGCAGTGGGAGGGACTAGAACACTTGATGGCAGTTTACAGGGGGAGGGACAGGAGTCTTTAACACAAGCAGTGGGAGGGACTAGAACACTGATGGCAGTTTACAGGGGAGGGCAGGAGTCTTTAACACAAGCAGTGGGAGGGACTAGAACACCTGATGGCAGTTACAGGGGGAGGGACAGGGAGTCTTTAACACAAGCAGTGGGAGGGACTAGAACACTCTGAGGCAGTTTACGGGGGAGGGACAGGGAGTCTTTAACACAGCAGTGGGAGGGACTAGAACACTGATGGCAGTTTACGGGGGAGGGCAGGGAGTCTTTAACACAAGCATGGGAGGGACTAGAACACTCTGATGGCAGTTACAGGGGGAGGGACAGGGAGTCTTTAACAAAGCAGTGGGAGGGATAAACACTGATGGCAGTTACAGGGGAGGGACAGGGAGTCTTTAACCAAGCAGTGGGAGGCTAGAAACACTCTGATGGCAGTTTACAGGGGGAGGGACAGGGAGTCTTTAACACAAGCAGTGGGAGGGACTAGAACACTGATGGCAGTTTACAGGGGGAGGGTACACACGGGCCAATCTTTAGCAGATGACAGATAGAATCTTTAAAGATGTGATATTGAATATAGGGGATGATTGCTCGTGCTGCACAAATCTAACAATCGCAGTCGCCTTCATATACTACAATACAGGCAGTTTAGCTGGGGAGTAACTTGTATTCCAATGGCCCCCCATCCTCGGTGTGTAAACTTACCTCGTATATTGCTCCAGCATTCTAGCCTGAGCTTTGAACTCCCGGTTTTCATTCCGCACCAGTATGGTATCTCCTTGTTTGGCGACTTCTCCACCTTTCCGATATGTAGGCTGAGGTACATAGGTGGATTCCAGAACTTCAGAATTCTGGAAATGTAAGAGGTTAATATTTACCATACGGACGATCTGGTAAATTCCCAACATACACACAGATTATAATCTGGATTACGCCCTAGTCAATATCAATAAAGCCAGATTGGGGGGTATTAACCAACTCCTGTGGTCCTAATTCTGGATGAACCAATAACAAGGGCCACAACCACACAGAGACCCCGCCAACTGCCATACGGACTCCCCCCGAAACAGAGTGCCCCCCCGATAACAGAACCCCCCGATAAAGCCCCCATACAGAGCCCCCCCGATAACAGAGAGCGCCCCCCGATAACAGAGCCCCCCCGATAACAGAGAGCCCCCCTATAACAAGAGCCCCCCCCCACTTAACAAGAGCCCCCCCGATACAGAGCCACCCCGATAACAGAGAGCCCCCCCGATAACAGAGAGCCCCCCTGATAACAGAGTGCCCCCCCCGATAACAGAGACCCCCCCGATAACAGAGTTCCCCCCGATCAGGTGCCCCCCTGATAACAGAGTGCCCCCAGAGGCCCCCCCCGATACAGAGACCCCCCCTGATAACAGAAGTGCCCCCCCGATAACAGAGACCCCCCTAAACAGAGAACCCCCCCGATAACAGAGTGCCCCCCCCGATAAACAGAGACCCCCCCCCCCCGAACAGAGAGCCCCCCTGATAATATATAACACATTATAACCAAACATTGTTTAGAATCAGAGGGTCCGGGGATAGACAGAGTTGGAGGGGTTAATAAAAAGGGAAAGGATCTGGATCTATTAAGACCCCCAGGACCAATTAACAGAATTTCTCTTACCGCAGTGCATTGTGGGAATCAGAGAAACCATCCATATCCGCATCTTTTACCACTGTCCAATCAAACGCCAAACCAGCCAACGTGCTAAACGTGTTCCCTGCAGCCAAATGGTGAAAAGCAAATTTCAATTATTCACAACGCACATTACTATACAGTATACGTACTAGTTTATGTTATAAGCGCCACTTGGGTACACCAGCGCTGTACATTATAACAATACAAAGATTTCAGTGTGTATGTATTTTTTATTTATAAGCGCCACTGGGTACAACAGCGCTTACATTATAACAATACAGATTATCATATATGTACGGTATATGTTATTTATATATAGCGCCACTTGGGTACACCAGCGCTGTCATTATAACATACAGATTATACATTATAGTACGTAATGTTTTATTATATATAGCGCCACTTGGGTACCACGCGCTGTTACATTATAACAATACAGATTATACAGTATGTATATAGTGATTACTTATTTATATAGCGCCACTTGGATACACAGAGCTGTACATTATAACAATACATATTTATACAGTCTGTATGTATATGTTTTATTTATATAGCGCCCACTTGGGGACCACGCGCTGTACATTATAACAATAGCAGATTAATATTAGTAATGTATATTTTATTTATATAGCGTCCTGGGTACACAGCGCTGTCAATTATAACAATACGATTATACAGTATGTATGTAATGTTTTATTTATATATGCGCCACTTGGGTACACAGCGCTGTACATTATAACAATACAGATTACAGTATGTATGTATATGTTTATTTATTAGCGCCATCTGGGTCACCAGCGCTGTAACATATATAACAATACAGATTATAATCGTATGTATGTATATGTTATTTATATAGCTCACTTGGGACGCAGCGCTGTACTTATAACAATACAGATTATACAGTATGTATGTATAGGTTTATTTATATAGTCGCCACTTGGGGACACAGCGCTGTACATTATAACAATACAGATTATACAGTATGTATGTATATGTTTATTTATATAGCGCCACTTGGGTACACACGGATGCATTATAACAATACAGATTATAAATAAACATATACATACATACTGTAAATCTGTATGTTATATTCGCTCTGTACAGTGGTCTATATAAATACATTACGTAATCGAGTGTGTACCCGGGTGTACCAAGTGGGCTTATAATAAACATAACATACATACTGTATATCTGTATTGAATGTACGGCTGTGGACCCAAGTGGCGCTATAACTAAACATATACATACAATACTGTAAATCTGTATTGTTATATGTACAGCGCTGTGTCCAAGTGGGGCTATATAAATAAACATATATACATACTGTATAATCTGTATTGTTATAATGTACACGTCTGTGTACCAAGTGGCGCTATATAAATAAACATATACATCATACTGTATATAGCGCCACTTTGGTACAACACCGAGCTTAACATTATAACAATACAGATTATACAGTATGTATGTAATATGTTTATTTATATAAGCGCACTTGGTACACGCATTGTACATTATAAAACCATACAGATTATACAGTATGTATAAGTTTATTTATATAGCGCCACTGGGGACAAGCGCTGTACATTATAACAATACAGATTATATCAGTCCTGTATATGATTGTTATTATATAGCGCCACTTGGGGACACAGCGCTGTACATTATAACAATACAGATTATACAGTATGCGATTGTTTATTTATATAGCGGCCCCACTTGGGGACACAGCGCTGTAACTTATAACAATACAGATTATACAGTATGTATATGTTTATTTATATAGCGCCCACTTGGACACAGCGCTGTACATTATAACAATACAGATTATACAGTATGTATGTATGTATTGTTTAGTTATATTAGCGCCACTTGGGGACACAGCGCTGTACATTTAACAATACAGATTATACAGTATGTATGTATATGTTTTTATAAAGCGCCACTTGGGACACACGCGCTGTACATAACATACAGATTATACAGTATGAGTATATGTTGTATATAAGCGCCACTTGGGGACCAGCGCGTACATTATAACAATACAGATTATCAGTATGTATATGTTTATTTATATAGCGCACTTGGGCACAGCGCTGTACATTATACAATACAGGATTATACGTAATGTAATGTATATGTTATTTCATATAGCGCCACTTGGGGACAACAGCGCTGTAACTTATAACACTACAGATTATACAGTATGTACGTATATTTTATTTATATAGCGCCACTTGGGGACAACAGCGCTGACATTTAACAATATTTATACAGTTGATACGTTAATGTTTATTTATATAGCGTCACTTGGGGACACAGCGCTTTACATTATAACAATACAGATTATACACGCATGTATGTTATTTTATTTATATATAGCGCCACTTGGGTACACAGCGCTTGTACATTATAACAATACAGATTATACAGATGTATGGATATGTTTATTTATATAGCGCCACTTGGGGACACAAGCGCTGTACATTATAACAATATGAATTATCAGTATGTATGAATGTTATTTTATACGCCACTTGGGGACACAGCGCTGTACATTATAACAACTACAGATTATACAGTATGTATGTATATGTTTATTATATAGCCCCACTTGGGGACACAGCGCTGTACATTTTAACAATACAGATTATCAGTATTATGATCTGTTTATTTATATAGCGCCACTTGGGTCACAGCGCTTGTAACTTATTAGCAATACAAGTTATACAGTATGTATGTGTATGTTTATTTAATATAGCGCCACTTGGGTACACAGCGCTGTACATCATACAATACAGATTATACAGTATGTATGTTATGTGTTTATTTATATAAGCCCCATTGGGTACCCAGCGCTGTACATTATACAATACAGATTATACCAGTTGTATTATGATTTATTTATATCGCGCCACTTGGGTGCACAGCGCTGTACATTTACAATACAGATTTAACAGTATGTACGTTATGTTTAGTTATATAGCGTCACTTGGGGACACACGCTTTACATTATAACAATACAGATTATACAGCATGTATGTATATGTTTTATTTATTAGCGCCACTTGGTAGAAACAGCGCTGTACATTATAAAACAATACAGATTATACAGCATGTATGTATATGTTTATTTATATAGCGCCACTTGGTACACAGCGCTGTACATTATAACAATCAGATTATACACGTATGTATGTATATGTTTATTTTATTAGCGCCACTTTGGGGACACAGCGCTGTACATTAATAACAATAAGATATATACAGTATGTATGTATATGTTTTATTTCATTAGCGGCCACTTGGGCACAGCGTTACATTAAACAATACAGTTAACTACAGTATGTATGTATATGTTTATTTATATGCGACCACTTGGGAACACGCTGTACATTATAACAATACAGATTATACAGTATGTATGTTATGTTTATTTATATAGCGCCATCTGGGTACACAGCACTGTACATTATAACAATACAGATTATACAGTATGTATGTTATGTTTATTTATTGCGCCACTTGGGGACCAGCGCTGTACATTATAACAATACGATTATCATTATGTATGTATAGTTTATAGCGCCACTTGGTCGCAGAGCTGTACATTATAACATACAGATTATTCAGTATGTATTATATTTTTATTATAAGCGCCACTTGGGTGCACAGCGCGTGTACTTATAACAATACAATTATACAGTATGTGCTTATATGTTTATTATATAGCGTCACTTGGGGACACAGCGCTTTACATTATAACAATACAGATTTATACAGCATGTATGTATGGTTATTTATATCCGCCACTTGGTACACAGCGCTGTTACATTATAACAATACAGATTAAACAGCATGTATGTTATATTTTATTTTATAGCCCACTTGGGTACACAAGCGCTGTACATTACCAATACAGATTATACAGTATGTATGTATATGTTTATTTATATGCGCCACTTGGGGACACAGCGCTGTACATTATAACAATACAGATTAACAGTCATGTATGGTATATTTTATTTATATAGCGCCACTTGGGGACACAAGCGCTGTACATTATAACAATCAGATTATACAGTATGTATGTATATGTTTATTTTATATAGCGCCACTTGGGGACACAAGGGCGCTGTACATTATACAATACAGATTATACGTAGTATGTATATTTTATTATATAGCGCCACTTGGGTACACAGCACTGTACATTATAACAATACAGATTATCAGTATGTATGTATATTTTTTTATTATATAGGCCACTTGGGTCACAAGCGGGCTGTATATTATAAACATACAGATTATACAGTATTATGTATAATGTTTATTTATATAAACGCCACTTGGGACACAGGCGCTGTACATTATAACTACAGATTATACGTATGTATGTAGATGTTTATATAGCGCCGCCTTGGGGTCGCAGAGCTGTAACATTATAACAATACAGATTATTCAGTATGTATATGTTTTTTATATAGCGCCACTTGGGGACACAGCACTGTACATTATAACAATAGCAGATTATACAGTATGTATGTTATTTTTATTTATATAGCGCCACTTTTTTATAGAGCTCCCACCAATTGTATAAATAGAAGGAATGTTCTGTAACACACAATTAGCTATACCCTCATACTGTACTGTCTAAGGAAACAATAGGCAGCCTCCACCCATATGTTGAGCAGCAGCAAGGAGATGACTCCTGGAAGTTTGTGGTTTTTCTTCAGTCCTGGGCCCTTTTTTGGGTCCAGGGAAGGTGCCATAATTCTGCTTCCCTATTACCAGTATAGCAGGATATTTCCTTGTATCCCTCCCCCCTGAGGCTGTTGTATTGGTAAAAGAAGCCCAGTGCTAACTGGAAGCCTGAGGGGGAAGACGCATGAGCTCCCTAAGGAGGTCGGAGAGACACACGGTAGGACAAACACGTCTGTGTCTAAGGGCTAAAGAAAGGAAGAGAAAGGAAGTTTTTGAAGAATTTAAGAAAGTGGAAAGTAAAACACAGAAGGCCCCCAGCTGGGGAACATGGACGCCATAATGAAAGGGCAGATTCCAGGGCTGTGCTGACTCCCCAGCTGGGGAACATGGACGCCATAATAAAGAGGCAGATTCCAGGGCCTGTGCTGACCCCCAGCTGGGGAACATGGACGCCATAATGAAAGAGGCAGATTCCGGGGCTGTGCTGACTCCCCAGCTGGGGAACATGGACCGCATAATAAGAGGCAGATTCCAGGGCTGTGCTGACCTCCCCAGCTGGGAACATGGACTACCCATAATGAAAGAGGCAGATTCCAGGGCTGTGCTGACTCCCAGCTGGGGAACATGGACTCCATAATAAGAGGCAGATCCAGGGCTGTCGACTCCCCAGCTGGGGAACATGGACTCCATAATGAAAGAGGCAGATTCCGGGCTGTGGCTGACTCCCCACTGGGGAACATGGACCCATAATGAAAGAGGCAGATTCCAGGGCTGTGCTGACTCCCCCAGCTGGGGACATGGACGCCAATAATGAAGAGGCAGATTCCAGGGCTGTGCTGACTCCCCAGCTGGGGCCATGGACTCCATAATGAAAGAGGCAGATTCCAGGGCTGTGCTGACCTCCCAGCTTGGGGAACATGGACGCCATAATGAAGAGGGCAATTCCAGGGCTGTGCTGGACTCCCCAGTGGGGTAGGAACACAGACGCTGATAACATGGAACCGCTGGGGGTTGTAGTAACGATGGCACAGAGTGGAAGTGTTGAGTGAACTGACGCCTGACTCCTCCCCAGCAAAGGAATGGCTGAACAGGCCTCTGGAGGAGGCTGAACAGGTGGGACCAACCAGGCCTGCTGGGGCAGGTAGGAGAGAACTCCATGGGGGAGGAGCCTGAGTGCACTGGGACTGAATGAAGGAGAGGGGGAGAGAGAGGGAAAGAACAATGTCATCAGCAGGGAGAACAGGAGGAACTCCAAAAACCTTAAGGCGATGGCCGTGCTGAGCAGGAGGAAGGAAGAATAGAGCAGCACTTGAATGGGAAGAGCTCGATAAGAGATAACAGCATCAGGAAAACTTCATTACCTAACCAGGGAGTTGAGGAGTGGAGAAGGAAATTAAAGGGGCTGGAGGTTATTGACCCTGGGAAGAGACTTGTAGAAATAAAGAACTTTCTGAGAATTGGAGTCTGGTAACCATGGAAAAGAGACTAGAAAGAAACCGCAGAACATCCCAGAAGGAAAGATCCCACGGAGAGGAGGACTTAAACCCAGACGGACCCTAATAACGTATCTAATGGTGTGTGCGGATGGGGTGGTGGTGAGAAAGGTTTAGGGTGCAGGGCGGACCCCAAGAGAGACCCATGTGTGGGGAGCCAGGAGGTTGTTTGGAAGGGAGGCAAGACCATTGCTGGGGTGAGGTGTTTAAGAGAAGGAATGTGGTGTAGATCCGGTGGGTTGGGGATAAAGACAAACCCCAAACAGAAGCTTTATTGCAGGCGTTTATTAATGGAGTCAATGGGGTTCACTGTAAATGACGTATTCTGCTCTGATCAGCCACTCAGAGACGGAGTTTGATGTGAGTTTTAAACTGTCCAGGGATTGAGGCGTTTGGTGTAAATATGGGGAATGAAAGATCCTAAGTGGGAGGTTTCAGGTTATTTCAATCACAAAGCCAGAAACTAAAAATGTAAACAATCGCCTTAAAAACTGAATCCTCCCACGGTAGGATCATCCTGGTCTGCTAAGGAGGCAGTGCTCAGGTCCTGTCCCCATCACCAAAGTGTATGATGAGGATGGGTTCTGGGCGGGGGGGATGGAGAGTCCAGTGAGACTGGTCAGTCACCCCTAATGTACCCAGGCACCTACCTATGTCTTCTTATTGGAAGGGAGGGGATGTTGTGTTATTACCCTGGGCACCACGCCTGTGTTTTAAATGTGGCCTAACCTCACCTAGTGAGTATGTGCACCGTCCAGCGTTTGTATAATGTGTGGGGGATTGGGTCACACCAGTAAGGAAGGTGATCAGATCTGGTGCAATCTGTGCCTACAGCTTGCCACTCCCACAATAGGTGCCCCGAGGCCTGGCAATATCATCAATCCTGCCCACCCTGGAAAAGAACTGACCCCAACCCAAGATCCTTTACAGCCAGAGACCCCCGGGGAGATGGGGCGAGAGGAGCGATGAGGTTCAGACATCAGTGGTCAATACTGGGGGAGACAATGAGGGGGAGTGGGAGTGGTTAAAAAGAAACCAAGGCTGTAAAGCAGAAAACCGACAGTGTTGTCCACTGCCAATAGGTACGAGATCCCGAGGTGGGAAAAGCTGGGCATTCTCAGATGAGGCAGCAAGAATTGGAGAGGAGGAGGCTGAGGAGAGGAAGAGACAGATAAAGATGGTTGAGAGGGAGTTGAGTTGGGATCAGACAGCAGTGACAGAGTTATATGGATATAGAGTTAAAGGGGAAAGGAAACTTAGGAAAAAGGAGAGGGAAATAGGAAAAGAGAAGGAAGGAAAAAAGAGAGAAAGAGAAGACCTAGAGGAGGACTGGGAATCCCTAGATGAGGAGATGAGTTGAAGGAATTTGATAGTCGCCCCTCAAAGCAGAAAGGTAACAGGGTCCAGTTAAGAGATACGGTGATGGAGAGGGAGACAGGGAGGGGAATCAGAAAGGTAAAGGGTATCAAGTTAAGAGATACGGTGATGGAGAGGGAGACAGGAGGGAAGTCAGAAAAAACAAAATGATCTTCTGCACCATTAACGTCTTTAGTATTAAATTGAATTGTATTCTGTATTGTAAAATTAGTGTTGATAATATTTTGAATGTACATTTTGTACAATGTTTCTGTATTGAATACAAAATTTCCCACCATTATGTATAAATTATACAGAGAAGGAATGTTCTGTACATACAATAAGCTATATCCTCATACTGTTACTGTCTAAGGGAAACAATATGAGGCAGCTCCCACCCATATGTATAAATATACAGAGAGAATGTTCTGTACATACAATGAGCTATACCCTCAGAACTGTACTGTCCAAGGGAAACAATATGCAGCTCCACCCATAGTATCATATAAATATACAGAGAAGGAATGTTCTGTACATGCCAATAAGCTATACCCCTCATACTGTACTGTCTAAGGAAACATAGGCCGCTCCCACCCATATGTATAAATATACAGAGAAGGAATGTTTCTCGCACAAATAAGCTATACTCATACTGTACTGTCTAAGGAAACAATATGGCAGCTCCCACACCATAGGTATAAATATACAGAGAAGGAATGTTCTGTAACACCAATAAGCTATACCACTCATACTGGTACTGTCTAAGGGAAACAATATGCAGCTCCCACCCATATGTAATACATAAATATAACAGAGAAGGAATGTTCTGTACACACAATAAGCTATAACCCTCTACGGTACTGTCTAAGGGAACAAAATTGGCAGTTCCCACCCATATGTAAATATACAGAGAAGGAATTTTCTGTACACACAATAAGCTATACCCTCATACTTGTACTGTCTAAGGGAAACACATGGCAGCTCCCACCCATATGTATAAATATAAATATACATAGAAGGATGTTCGTACACCAATAAGCTATACCCTCATACTTACGTCTATGGAACAATATGGCAGCTCCCACCCATATGTATAAATATAAATATACGAAGGAATGTTCTTACACAATAAGCTATACCCTCATACTGTACTGTCTAAGGGAAACACAATATGGCAGCTCCCACCCATATGTATAAATATACAGAAGGAATGTTCTGTACACAATAAGCTATAACCTCATACTATAAACTGTCCTAAGGGAAACAATATGTGCAGCTCCACTCCATATGTATAATATACAGAGAATGGAATTCTTGTCCAATACAATAAGCTATACCCTCTACTGTACTGTCTAAGTGAAACTAGCTATGGCAGCTCCCAACCCATATTGTATATATACAGAGAAGGAATGTTTCTTTACATACAATAAGCTAATACCCTCATACTGTCCTGTCTAAGTGAAACACTATGGCAGCTCCCACCCATATTATAAATAACAAGAGGAAGGTTCTTTATACATACAATAAGCTATACCTCATACTGTCCTGTCTAAGTGAAACACTATGGCAGCTCCACCCATATGTATAAAAACAGAGAAGAATGTTCTGTACCACAATAAGCTATACCCTCATACTGTACTGTCTAAGTGAAACACATGGCAGCTCCCACCCATTATAAAGAAATATACGAGAAGGAATGTTCTTTACATACAATAAGCTATACCCTCATACTGTACTGTCTAAGGGAAACAAAATGGCAGCTTCCCACCCATATGTATAATATACAGAGAATAATTGTTCTTTACACACAGTAATCATACTATACCCCATACTGTCTCGTCTAGGAAACACATATGGCGCTCCCACCCATATATATAAATATAATATGACAGAGAAGGAATGTTCTGTACACACAATAAGCTATACCCTCATCTGTACTGTCTAAGGGAAACAATATGGCAGCTCCCACCCTATGTTAAATAAAAATATACAAGAAGGATGTTCTGTACACCACAATGAGCTATACCCTCATACTGTACTGTCTAAGGGAAACACTATGGCAGCTCCCACCATATGTATAAATATAAATACAGAGAGAAGGTTCTGTAGATAACAATATCGTATCCTCATACTGTACTGTCTAAGGGAAACAATATGGCAGCTCCACCCATATGTATCAATATACAGAGAGGGATGTTCTGTACACCAATAAGCTATACCCTCATACTGTTACTGTCTAAGGGAAACATATGGCAGCTCCCACCCATATGTATAAATATACAGAGAAGGAATGTTATGTCATACATATAAGCTATCCCTCATACTGACTGTCTAGGGAAACCATATGGCGCTCCCACCCATATGTTATAATATACAGAGAAGGGAATGTTTCTGTACATACAATGAGCTCACCCTCATACTGTACTGTCCTAAGGAAACAATATGGCAGCTCCCACCATTGTATAAATATACAGAGAGGAATGTTTCGGTACTACAGATAGCTATCCCCCATACTGTACTGTCTAAGTGAAACACTATGGCAGCTCCCACCCATATGTATAAATAACAGAGAAGGAATGCAGTTCTTCTACATACAATACTAATACCTCATACTGTACTGTCTAAGGGAAACAAATGGCAGTCCTCTTCCCATATGTATAAATATACAAGAAGGAATGTTCTGTACCACACAGTAAGCTATACCCTCATACTGTACTGTCTAAGGGAAAACAAATGGCAGCTCCCACCCATATTTATAAATATACAAGAATGAATGTTCTTTAACACACAAGTAATCTATACCCCCATACTGTACTGTCTAGGGAAACAATATGGCAGCTCCCACCCATATATATAATATAAATATCAGAGAAGGAGCTTCTGTACCACAATAAGCTATACCCTCATACTGTACTGTCTAAGGGATAAACAATATGGCGCTCCCACCCATATGTATAAATAAAAATAGTACAGAGAAGGAATGTTCTTACACACAAAAAAGCTATACCTTCATACTGTACTGTCTAAGGTAACATATGGCCAGCTCCCCCCCATATGTTAAATATACAGGAGAAGGAGGTTCTGTACACACAATAAGCTATACCTTCTCAACTGTACTGTCTAAGGGAAACAATATGGCAGCTCCACCCAATGTAAAATATCGGAAGGAAGTGTTCTTTACTACAAATAAGCTATACCTCATACTTGACTGTTCATACGGAAACAATATGGCAGCTACCTCACCATATGTATCAATATACAAGGAAGGACTTGTCTGTACACACATAAGCTATACCCCTATACCTGTCTGTTTAAGGGAAACATATAGGCAGCTCCCATCCATATGTATAAATACAGAGAAGGAAGTTTCGTACCTAAATAACTATACCCGTCCATACTGTACGTCAGGGAAACATATGCAGCTACCACCCAATTGTATAAATATACAGAGAAGGAAGTTCTGTACATACAATAACTATACCCATCATTATCTGTATGTGTAAGGAACACAATATAGGCAGCTTCCCCCCATATGTATAAATATAACATACAGAAAGGAAGTTCCCCCTGTACAACATGCTTCCCTCACTGTACTGTCCTAAGGGAACCCATATGGCAGCCTCCACACATATGATAAATATACAGGAAGGAAGTTCTGTATCAGATAAGCTAACCCTAACTGTAGTGTCCATACGGAAACAATAGCGAGCTCCCACCCATATGTATAATATAAACACCTAGTACAGGAAATGTTCTGCTACAACCATATAGTATACCTCATACTGTACTTGTCTAGGGAAACCAATATGGCAGTCCACCAATAGTATAATATACAGAGAAGATAGGTAATGTCACTACAATAAGCTATACCCTATTTTGTACTGCTAAGGGAAACAATATGAAGCTCCCCACCATATGTATAATATATAAAGAGAAGGAGATGTTCTGACATACATAGACTTAACCTCAACATGTACTGTATAAGGGAACATATGAGCAGCTCCCCACCATATGTATAATATAATACTAAGAAGAATGTTCTCGTACATACAATAAGTCATATCCCTCCAACTGTACTTGTCTAAGGGAAACCAATATGGCAGCTGCTCCCACCCAATGTATAAATAAATAACAGAGAAGGATGTTTCTGTACATACATAAGCTAAACCCTCATACTGTACTGTCTAAGGAAAACACTATGGCAGCTCCCACCCATATGTATAAATATAAATATACAGAGAAGGATGTTCTGTACACACAATAAGCTATACCCTCATACTGTACTGTCTAA
>JAACNH010001270.1:0-22244 GCA_019447015.1 Hymenochirus boettgeri
ATCTCTGTTTTTCAATACAGTTATGGGTTTTGATGGTAATTTTTTTTCTCTAGCTGCAAACATACACATAATGATAGGCAATGACTGATTGTGTCAGAAAGAAAAGGTTTCTAATACTTTTACCAGTCATCTAAGAAGATGCTAGATTTTGAAGTAGAAATTGTAATAGCAAATAAAATGTTGTAATTCTTATGTCTTAATTTACCTTTACGATGTTCCGATATTATTTATTGGGGAAAGCAATATTTATTTTTTTTTTAAAAATAAGTGATCTGGGTAAGTCCCGTAATCAGCTGCGTGACCCTGAATAAAGTTTAATTCAGTCATTATCCTTGTAAAATGTATGTAATATTATGTTTAATCATATGCCCTTATATCTATAACACTGGAAGCCATATTAGTTTTTTTAAAAAAATAAGGGATCTGGTAAGTCACGTAATCAGCTGCGTGACCTGAATAAAGTTTTAATTCGTCATAATCCTTGTAAAATGTATGTAATATTATGTTAATCCATAGCCCTTATCATCGTATACACTGCATTTTAATTATTATGAATGAACAAGAAGATGTATCCAAAAGTGCTTAACTCTGTTTTCGAGACAGTTGGGTTATTGATGGTAATTTTATTTTTTATGCTGAAGTCAACATACACATAATGATAGTGCAAACAGACATGATTGTGCAAGAAAGAAAAGGTTAAAAACTTTTACCAGTCCATCTAAGAAGTCTAGATTAAGTATAAATGTAATAGCAAAAAACTTGATTGTAATCTTATTATTAATTTACCTTTTCCGATGTTCCGATATTATTTATGGAAAGCAATATTTTTTTTTTCTAAACAAATAAGTGATTGGTAAGCTCACGATAATCAGCTGCGTGACCCTGAAATGATTTTAATTCAGTCATAATCCTTGTAAAAGTATAGTAATATGTATGTTGACTAATGCCCTATATCTATAAACACTGCAATGTTGTATTATTATGATGCCCCCCCCCGAAAAAAAAAGATGTATTCAAAAGTGTTATTCTCTGTTTTTGCATCAGTGTTATGTTTTGATGTAAGTTTTTTTTTTCTAGCTGCAAACATACACATAATGATAGCAAAGTGACTGTGTCAGATAAGGAAAGGTTTCTAAATTTAAACTTTTACCCAGTCATCTAAGAGAATCTGAGATTTTAAAGTATAAATTGTAATAGCAAATAAATTGTTGTAATCTTATTCTTAATTTACCTTTACGAGTATGTTCCGATATTATTGTATTGGGAAAGCTATAATTTTTTTTAAAAAATAAGTGATCTGGGAAGTCAGTAATCGCCTGCGTGACCTCGAAAAGGTTAATTCAGTCATAATCCTTGTCAAATATAAGTAATCTATGTTAATCATATGCCCTATCTATCTATAACCTGCATTTGTAGTTATTATGAGGAAAAAAGATGTATTCAAAAGTGCTTATGCTAGTTTTTCAATACAGTATCGGGTTTTGATGGTTAATTTTTTTTTTTTAGCATGTCAAACACACCATAATGATAGGCAATGACTGATGTGTGTCAGAAAGAAAGGTTCTAAAAACTTTTTACCGTCATCTAAGAGATGCTAATTTTTAAAGTAGAAATTGTAATAGCAAATAAATGGTGGTAATATCTTATGTCTTAATTTAGCCTTGCGTGGTCCAATCTTATTATGGAAAGCAATATTTTTTTTTTTTAAAAAAAAATAAGTTGATCTGGGTAAGTCACGAATCGCGCGTGACCTGAATGATTTTTAATTCAGCCATAATCCTGTACACAATATGGTAATATTATGTTTAACATGCCTATATCTAAACACGCATTTGTATTATTATGATCGAAAAAAAGATGTTTCAAAAGTGCTTATCTCTCTGTTTTGAATGCACGGGTGTGTGAGTATGATGGTTAAGAAATGTTTTTTTTTTTTCTAGCTGCAAAATAACCCAGAATGATGGCATGACTGTCCTGTGTCAAAGAAAAAAGGTTTTCTAAATTTTAACCAGTCCACTATAAGAAGCTAGATTAGAAGTAGAAATTGTAAATAGCAAATAAATGTTGTAAATCCTTATTCTTAATTTACTTTTCGATGTTCCGATATTATTTAGTAGAAAGCAATATTTTTTTATTTTAAACAATAAGTGATTTGGGTAGTTCACGTAATCACTGCGGACCCTGAAAAGTTTTAATTCAGATCATAATCCTTGAAAATAGTGTATTATGTATGTTAATCAGTATCCCTTATATCTATAACACTGCATTTGTATTATTATGATGGAAAAAAAAGATGTATACAAAATGCTTATCTCTGTTTTTATACAGTTTATGGTTTTGATGGTATTTTTTTTTTTTTCTACTGCCAAACATACACATATGTATGAACATGATGATTGTGTTCAACAGAAAAGGTTTCTAATACTTTACCAGTCCTCTAAGAAGATGCTAGAATGTTGAAGTAAAATTGTAATAGCAAATAAATTGTTGTAAATCTTATGTTCTTAATTTACCTTACGATTGTTGCCGAATATTATAGTGGAAAGCAAATTTTTTTTTTTTTCAAACAAACCGTGATCTGGGTAAGTCACGTAATCAGCGTGCGTGACACCTGAATGATTTTTTAATTCAGTCATAATTCCTGTAAAATGGATGTCATATGTATGTTACATCATAGCCCTTATATCTTAACACTGCATGTTGTATTATTATGATGGAAAGAAGATGTATACAAAAGTGAGCTGATCTCTGTTTTTCATACGTTATGGGTTTGTTAGGGAATTTTTTTTTTCTAGCTGCAACATACACAAAGATAGGCCGAAGACTGATTGTGTCAGAATAAAAGGTGTTCTAATACTGTTACCGTGAGTCACTCTAAGAAGATGCTAGATTTTAAAAAAGTAGAAATTGTAATAGCAAATAAATTGATGTAAATCTTATGTCTTATTTACCTTTACTTCATTCCGATATTTATTAATTTTGGGAAAGCAATATTATTTTTTTTAAAAAAAATACAGGAGCTGGGTAAGTCAACCGTAATCAGCTGCGTGACCCTGAATCATTATTTAATGTCTCATAATCCTTGTAAAAGTATGTATATATGTTAACATCATGCCCTTATCTGATAACAATGCTGTTGTATGATTATGATCGAACAAAAAGAGTGTTTCAAAAGTGCTTATCTCTGTTTTTCATAAGGCTTAGTGTTGTATGATGGTTTAATGTTTTTTTCTTCTAGCTGCAAGACAGACACATATGATAGGCATGACTGTTGGCCGAAGAAAAGGTTCTAAAACTTTACCAGGCATCTAAGAAGATGCTAGAATTGTTAAAGTAGAAATTGTAATAGCAAATAAAGTTTTTGTTTAATTATGGTCTTAATTACCTTTACGAGGTTTCCAATTATTTATTGGGAAGCAATATTTTTTTTTTTTAAAAAATACGTGATCTGGGTAGTCCACGTAATCAGCTGCGTGACCCTGAATCACCGGACCTGATAAGGTTATCCTTCAGTCATAATCCTTGAAAGATGGTAATATCTTATGTTTAATCATCATGCCCTTAATCTAAACATGCATTGTATTATTATGATGGAAAAAGAAGATGTATTCAAAGTGCTTATCTCTCTTTTTCAATACAGTTGTGGTATTGATGGTAATTTTTTTTTTAGCTGCAAAATGAAACACACTAATGAAGAGCAATGACTGATTGTGTCGAAGAGAAAAAAGGTTTTCTAATACTTGTACCAGTCATCTAAGAAAGATGCTAGATTTTAAAGTAGAAATTGATATGCAATAAATTTTAAATCTTTGTGCTTAATTACCTTTTACGATGTTCCGATATTTATTTATTGGGAAAGCTTATATTTTTTTTTTTTAAAAAAGAGTGATTTGGGTAGCCGTACTTATCAGCTGAGTGGTCACCCTGATGATTTTTATTCAGTCATAATCTTTGTAAAATGTATGTATATTATGTTTAAATATGCCTTATCTATCTTATAACACTGCTGCATTTGTATATTATGATGGAACAAAAGATGTATTGACAAAAGTGCTTATCTCTCTGTTTTTCATCACAGTTATGGGTTTAGATGGATGTTTTTTTCTAGCTGCCAAACATACACATAAATATACAGGCAATGACTGTCGTGTTGTCAGAAAGAAAAGGTTTCTAATACTTTTTACCGTCATCTAAGAAGATGGATTGGGAATATAATACAAATAAATGTTGTAATCTCTAGTCTTAATTACCTTACATGTTCGATATATTTTTGGGGAAGAAAGCAATATTAGTTATTTTTTTAAAAATAAGCGATCTGGGGTAATCCCGTAATCAGCTGCGGGACCCTGAATGGGATTTTTTAATCGCCATAATCCTTGTTAAATGTATGTAAATTAGAGTTTAACCATATGCCTTATCTCTATAACACTGCATTTGTATTTTATGATGAAAAAGAAGATGTATTCCAAGTGATTATCTCTCTGTTTTGAAGATGCCACAGTGTTGAGTATTGAAGGGTTAATGTTTTTTTTTTCTACGCTCAAACATACAACATTAATGATAGGAGCAATGACTGTGATCAGAAAGAAAAAGGTTTTCTAAAACTTTACCAGTCATCTAAGAAGATCTAGATAAAGAAGTAAAGAAATTGTAATAGCAAATAAAATTGGTTGTAATCTTATGTCTATATTACTTGTTACGATTTCCGATATTATTGTATAGGGAAAAAGCAATTATTGTTGTAGTTTCTAAACCAAGTGATTTGGGTAAGTCACTAATCAGCGCGTGACCCTGAATGATTTTTATTCAGTCATAATCCTTGTTAAAATGTATGTAAATTATTTAATCATATGCCTTATATCTATAACACTGCATTTGATTATTATGATGGAAAAAGAAGATGATTACAAAAGTTGCTATCTTGTTTTTCAATAAAGTTATGGGTTTGATGGTTTAATTTTTTTTTTTCTAGCTGCAAACATAAACATAATGATAGGCAATGACTGATTGTGTCAGAAAGAAAGGTTTTCTAAAACTTTTACCAGTCATCTAAGAAGATGCTAGATGTTAAAGTAGAAATGGTAATAGCAAATAAATGTGTAAATCTATGTCTTAATTTACCTTTACGATGTTCCGATATTATTTATGGGGAAAGCAATATTTTTTTTTAAAAAAAATAAGTGATCTTGGGTAGTCACGTAATCAGCTGCGTGACCTGAATGATTTTTAATCAGTCATCACTTGTAAAATGTATGTAATATTATGTTAATCATAGACCTATATCTATTAACACTGCATTTGTATTATTATGATGAAAAAAGAAGATGTATCAAAAGTGCTTATCTTGTTTGTCAATTACAGTTATGGGTTAATGGTTATTTTTCTAGCTGCAAACATACACATAATGATAGGCAATGACTGATTGGTCAGAAAGAAAAGGTTTCTAATACTTTTACCAGTCATCTAAGAAGATTGCTTTTGAAGTAGAAATTGTAATAGCAAATAAATGTTGTAAATTCTAGTCTTAATTACCTTACGATGTTCCGATATTATTTATGGGGAAAGCAATATTTTTTTTTTAAAAAAAAAGTGATCTGGGTAAGTCCCGTAATCAGGCTGGTGACCCTGAATAAAGTTTAATTCAAGTCATAATCCTTTGTAAAATGTTGTAATATTAGTTTAATCATATGCCCTTATAATTAAACCTGCATTTGTATTATTATGATGGAAAAAAGATGATACAAAAGTGCTTATCTCTGTTTTTCATACAGTATGGGTTGATGGTAATTTTTTTTTTCTAGCTGCAAACATACCATAATGATAGGCAATGACTGATGTGTTCAGAAAGAAAGGTTTCTAAAACTTTTACCAGTCATCTAAGAAGATGCTAGATTTTAAAGTAGAATTGTAATAGCAAATAAAATTGTGTAAATCTTATGTCTTAATTTACCTTTACGATGTTCCGATATTATTTATTGGGAAAGCAATATTTTTTTTGTAAAAAATAAGTGATCTGGGAAGTCACGTAATCAGCTGCGTGAACCCTGAATGATTTAATTCAGTCATAATCCTTGTAAAATGTATGTATATATGTTTAACATATGCCCCTATATCATAACACTGCATTTGTATTATTATGATGAAAAAAAGATGTATTCAAAAGTGCTTATCTCTCTGTTTTAATGCACAGTGTGAGTATGATGGTAATGTTTTTTCTAGCTGCAAACATACACATAATGATAGGCAATGACTGTGTCAGAAAGAAAAAGGTTTCTAAAAATTTACCAGTCATCTAAGAAGATGCTAGATTTTAAAGTAGAAAATGTAATAGCAAATAATTTGTAAACTTATTTCTTAATTTACCTACGATGTTCCGATATATTTATTGGGAAAGCTATATTTTTTTTAAAAAAATAAGTGATCTGGGTAAGTCCGTAATCAGCTGCGTGACCCTGAATGAAGTAATTCAGTCATAATCCTTGTAAAATATTGTAATATAGTTTAATCATATGCCCATATCTATAACACTGCATTTTGTATTATTATGATGGAAAAAGAAGATGTATACAAAAGTGCTTATCTCGTTTTCAATCACAGTTATGGGTATTGATGGTAATTTTTTTTTTCTTTAGCTGCAAACATACACATAATGATAGGCAATGACTGATTGTGTCAGAAAGAAAAAGGTTTCTAAAACTTTTACCAGTCATCTAAGAAGATGCTAGAATAAAGTAAGAAATTGTAATAGCAATAAATTGTGTAAATCTTATGTCTTAATTTACCTTTACGATGTTCCGATATATTTATGGGAAAGCAATATTTATTTTTTTTAAAAACATAAGTGATCTGGGTAAGTCAGTAATCAGCTGCGTGACCCTGAATGGAATTTTAATTCAGTCATAATCTTGTAAAATGTATGTAATATTATGTTTAACATATGCCCCTATTATCTATAACACTGCATTTATTATGATGAAAAAAAAGATGTATCAAAAGTGCTTATCCTAGTTTTTATATGCACAGTGTTGTATTGAGGTAATTTTTTTTTTTAGCTGCAAACATACAACATAATGATAGCAAGGACTGTGTCAGAAAGAAAAGGTTTCTAAAACTTTTACCAGTCATCTAAGAAGATGCTAGATTTTTAAAGTAGAAATTGTAATAGCAATAACATGTTGTAAATCTTATGTCTTAATTTACTTTACGATGTTCCGATATTATTTATTGGGAAAGCATATTTTTTTTTAAAAAAAAAGTGATCTGGGTGGGTAAGCACGTAATCAGCTGGTGACCCTGAATAAATTAAATCAGTCATAATCCTTGTAAAATTATGTAATATTATGTTTAACATATATGCCCTTATATCTATAACACTGCATTTGTATTATTATGATGGAAAAAGAAGATGTACAAAAGTGCTTATCTCTGTTTTTTAATACACGATGGGTATTGATGGTAATTTTTTTTCTAGCTGCCAAAAGACAACATAATGATGGCAATGAATGATGTGTCAGAAAGAAAAGGTTTCTATACTTTTACCAGTCATCTAAGAAGATGCTAGATTTTAAAGTAGAAATTGTAATAGCAATAATTGTTGTAAATCTTATGTCTTAATTTACCTTACGAGTGTTCCGATATTATTATTGGGAAAGCATATTTTTTTTTTTAAAAAAAGTGATCTGGTAAGTCCCGTAATCAGCTGCGTTGACCCTTATAAAGTTTAATTCAGTCATAATCCTTGTAAAAGTTATGTAATATTATGTTTAATCATATGCCCTATATCTATAACACTGCATTGTATTATTATGATGGAAAAAAAAGATGATACAAAAGTGCTTATCTCTCTGTTTTCAATGCAGTTATGGGTTTGATGGTAATTTTTTTTTTTCTAGCTGCAAACATACACAATGATAGGCAATGACTGATGTGTCAGAAAGAAAAGGTTTCTAATACTTTACCAGTCATATAGAAGATGCTAGATTTTAAAGTAGAAATTGTAATAGCAAATAAATTGATGTAAAATCTTAGTGTCTTAATTTACCTTACGATGTTCCGATAATATTTATTGGGGAAAGCAATATTTTTTAAAAAAAATAAGTGATCTGGGTAAGTCACGTAATCAGTGCGTGACCCTGATGATTTTTAATTCAGCCATAATCCTTGTAAAATGTGATGTAATATTAGTTTAACATATGCCCCTATATCTATAACACTGCATTTGTATTATTATGATGAAAAAAAAGATGTATTTCAAAAGTGCTTATCTCTGTTTTTGAATGCACAGTGTGGTATTGATGGTAATGTTTTTTTTTCTAGCTGCAAACATACACATAATGATAGGCAATGACTGTGTCAGAAAGAAAAGGTTTCTAAAAATTTTACCAGTCATCTAAGAAGATGCTAGGATTGTAAAGTAAGAAATGTAATAGCAAAAAAAAATTGTTGTAATGTAATCTTATGTCTTAATTACCTTTACGATGTTCCGATATTATTTATGGGAAAGCTATATATTTTTTTAAAAAAAAAAGTGATCGGGTAAGTCACGTAATCAGACTGCGTGAACCTGAATAAAGTTAATTCAGTCATAATCCTTGTAAAATATATGTAATATATGTTTAATCATATGCCCTTATTATATCATAACACTGCATTTGTTTATTATGATGGAAAAAAGAAGATGTATCAAAAGTGTTCTCTGTTTTTCAATACAGTTTGGGTTTGAGTAATTTTTTTTTTCTAGCTGCAAACTACACATAATGATAGGCAATGAATGATTGTGTCAGAAGAAAAGTTCTAATACTTTTACCAGTCATCTAAGAAGATGCTAGATTTTTAAAGTAGAAATTGTAATAGCAAATAAATTTGTAATTCTTATGTCTTAATTTACCCTTACGAGTTCCGATATTATTATGGGAAAGCATATTTTTTTTAAAAAAATAAGGGATCTGGGTAGTCACGTAATAGCTGCGTGACCCTATGAAAGTTAATTCAGTCATAATCCTTGTAAAATGTATGTAATATTTGTTTAATATATGCCCTTATATCTATAACACTGCATTTGTTATTATTATGATGGAAAAAAAGATGTATTCAAAAGTGCTTATCTCTCTGTTTTCATGCACAGTGTTGGGTATTGATGGTAATTTTTTTTTTTCTAGCTGCAAAACATACAACAATGATAGGCAATGACTGATTGTGTCAGAAAGAAAAGGTTTCTAATACTTTTACCAGTCATCTAAGAAGATGCTAGATTTAAAGTAGAATGTAATAGCAAATAAATTGTTGTAAATCTTATGTCTTAATTTACCTTTACGATGTTCGATATATTATAGGGAAAGCAATATTTTTTTTTTTTTAAAAAAGTGATTGGTAAGTCACGTAATCAGCTGCGTGACCCTGAAGATTTTAATCAGTCAAAATCCTTGTAAAAATGTATGTAATTATTAGTTTAATCAATGCCTTATATCTATAACACTGCATTGTATTATTATGATGGAAAAAGAAGATGGTATCAAAAGTGCTTATCTCTGGTTTTCAATACAGATGGGTTGATGGTAATTTTTTTTTTCTAGCTGCAAACATACAATAATATAGGCAATGACTGATTGTGTCAGAAGAAAAGGTTTCTAATACTTTTACCAGTCATCTAAGAAGATGCTAGATTTGAAGTAGAAATTGTAATAGCAAATAAAATGTGTAATTCTTATGTCTTAATTTACCTGTACGATGTTCCGATATTATTTATTGGGGAAAGCTATTTATTTTTTTTTAAAAAATAAGTGATCTGGGTAAGTCCGTAATCAGCTGCGTGACCTGAATGAGTTTTAACAGTCATAATCCTGTGAAAATGTATTAAATTATGTTTAATCATATGCCCTTATATCTATAAACACTGTCATTTTTATTAGTGAAAAAAAGTGTATTCAAAAGTGCTTACTCTCTGTTTTCAAGCAGTTGGTTTGATGGTATTTTTTTTTTCTAGCTGCAAACATACACATAATGATAGGCAATGACTGTGTCAGAAAGAAAAGGTTTCTAATACTTTTACCAGTCATCTAAGAGATGCTAGATTAGAAAGTAGAAATGTAAAAGCAAATAAATTGTGTGTAAATCTTATGTCTTATTTACTTTACGATGTTCCGATATTATTATAGGGAAAGCATATTTTTTATTTAAAAAAAAGTGATCTGGGTAAGTCACTATCAGCTGCGTGACCCTGAATGATTTTAATTCAGTCATAATCCTTGTAAAATGTATGTAATATTATGTTTAATCATTGCCCTTATATCTATAACACTGCATTGTATATTATGATGGAAAAAGAAGATGTATACAAAAGTGCTTATCTCTTTTTTCAATACAGTGATGGTATTGATGGTAATGTTTTTTCTAGCTGAAACATACACATAATGATAGGCATGATGATTGTGTCAGAAAGAAAAGGTTCTAAAACTTTAACCAGTCATCTAAGAAGATGCTAGATTAAAGTAGAAATTGTAATGCAAATAAATTGTTGAAATCTTATGTCTAATTAACTTCTTACGATGTCCGATATTATTTATTGGGGAAGCTATATTTTTTTTTTTAAAAAAAAAGTGTTGGGTAAGTCACCGTAATCAGCTGCGTGACCTGAAATAATAATTCAGTGCATAATCCTTGTAAATGTATGTAATATTTGTTTTCATATGCCCTTATATCTATACACTGCATTTAGTATTAGATGGAAAAAAAAGATGTATTCAAAAGTGCTTATCTCTGTTTTTCAATACAGTTATGGGTTTGATGGTTTTTTTTTTCTAGCTGCAAACATACACATAATGATAGGCATGACTGATTGTGTCAGAAAGAAAAGGTTTAATACTTTTACCAGTCATCTAAGAAGATGCTAGAATTTTAAAGTAGAAATTTAATAGCAAAAAAATGTTGTAAATCTATGTCTTAATTACCTTTACGATGTTCCGATATTATTTATTGGGAAAGCATATTTATTTTTTTTTAAAAAAATAAGTGATCTGGTAGTCAAGTAATCAGCTGCGTGACACCTGAATAAAGTTAATTCAGTCATATCCTTGTAAAATGTATGTAATATTATGTTTATATATGCCCTATATCTATAACACTGCATTTGTATTATATGATGGAAAAAAAAGATGTATTCAAAAGTGCTTATCTCTCTGTTTTGAATGCACAGGTGGGTATTGATGGTAAGGTTTTTTTTTTTAGCTGCAAACTAACATAATGATAGGCAATGACTGTGTCGAAAGAAAAGGTTTCTAAAACTTTTACCAGTCATCTAAGAAGTGCTAGTAAGAAAGAAGTAGAAATTTATAGCAAATAAATTGTTGTAAATCTATGTCTTAATTACTTTACGAGTTCGTCGATATTATTATGGAAAGCAATATTTTTTATTTCTAAACAAAGTGATTGGGTAAGTCACATAATCAGCTGCGTGACCCTGAATGATTTTAATTCAGTCATAATCCTTGTAAAATGTATGTATATTATGTTTAATCATATGCCCTTTATATCTATAACACTGCATTTGTATTATTATGATGGAAAAAAGCAGATGTATTCAAAAGTGCTATCTCTCGTTTTTCAATGCACGTGTTGGGTATTGATGGTAAGTTTTTTTTTCTAGCTGCAAACATACACATAAAGATAGGCAATGACTGGTGTCAGAAAGAAAAGGTTTCTAAACTTTTACCAGTCATCTAAGAAAGAAGATGCTAGATTTAAAGTAGAAATTGTCATAGCAGGGGCGGAGCCTAGAGACTGATGGAGTAGGACGTGTTCCCGCTGAGCTCCCGAGTCACCCACTAACGAGGCCTAAAAACGCCCACCAAACAGCACAAAAACCAGTCTAACCGGAGAATACATTACCCCGGACCGATGATGACAATGCCCCAGGAACGCCAAACACGGGACACCGGCGAAGGAAAAGCTGCAGCAGTTCGCCAGAGCCAACACGCCCCCAGACAAGTCAGGCGCCACTCTACCGCCACAGGCCGGAGGGACTCACAGCAGGAACGCAGCCTACACACAGACCGACAGGCATTGGCTGAGAGCCAGCCAGCTGGGAAAGCCCCTCCACGGAGTAGCCAAAACAACTCTTGGGAGCGATACAGGACACTAAAAAGCTCTAATGGCATTCTCGATGAAGTTAAAACCGACATCAAAACGGACATCTCGCTCCTCCGCCAAGACCTATCAAAGATAAGACATAGAATGGGAGAAGCCGAGGGCACGTTCGTCCACATTAGAGGACACGCGGCACCCCGCAAGCACAGTCCATCGCAGCACTACAACAGGAACTGACCGCCACTAAGAGCAAGTTACCGGACCTTGAAAACCGCTCAAGGCGACAGAATATAAGGTTCATTGGCTTCCCGGAGGGCGCCGAGGGGATCGGGCCCGCGCAGAGTTCCTGGAGGGCTGGGATACATTCATGCTGTATGCAACAGGACTATCCCCACAACTGGCCATCGAGAGAAGCCCACGAATACCGGCAAACCCCCTATCCCAGGAGGACCTAGACCCCTTTATTGCCCGGTCTTAAATGCCGAGACAGGACACACTACTTCGCATGGCGCGAGGAAAAGGCGTAACTTCAGTTTGAGACACCGCCATCAAACTTTTCCCTGATTTCTCACTGGAATTGACAAAAAAAAACGTGCGACGTTTGCAGATGTTAAGAAGAGGCTAATTACAGTGGAATACATATCCCGATGTAATCGGCAAGGCTCAGAGTCCAGCAGGAGGGCCGGGTAAGATTCTTTGAAAACCCCACAGGAAGCCTGCCAATGGCTAGAGGCCGATAATCCGAACACTCCCGAACCAGCACTGGGTAGCTATATCTCTTTTACTCTGCCAACCTGAAACACTCCCGGCCTTCCCTGGCCCCACCAGTGAAAGACCCAAAACCCTGGGGCACCCGGGCTTCCCCCACCCCCCCAGGAGGTACCCCCTGCACCCATAAAATATACAGAGACCACCCCCAACCACATTCTAACTACTGTACCGGATTACCTCCAGGGCCCCCCCGGGAAGACTGTCAGGCCTATCAACCGGCAGACCCTAACACCCCCCTACAAACCGCACTTGCTCCGACCCACAACGAGAAGCGGGGTGCCCCGGGGGGGGGAGGGGCAACCCCTCAACGGCATTGAAACCCAATAGAAAACCTCATTATACCTGGAAAGCCCAAACCCCACCCAATAAACTCTTACAAACACGATGTGGATGATGAAAAACACCGTGGGCAGTGGGACCTGGCGGATTCATACACGCCCGATTACCCCTTTGAGAAACACTAACTCTGAAACAGACAAGCAACTGCCCGAAACCACTGGCATACCAAGATTGAACTACACTCGACTAGACCTATCTGCTGGGAGCAGCTGGCTCTGGTGTTCGGGGGGGGGGAGGGGGTGGGAGTGGGGTGAACTTGAATTGTTGTGTCTAACTGTGTTTGGGTCCCTTTTTTGTTGATCTGTACATCAATTCTATACAAAACGGTTACCTTCAACTGCATTTAGAGATCCACCTACAACTAGCTTTACCCTTGACAAATGTACATTAGATAACAGCTCTTCAACATATATCATCGTAGCCAATCTCATATGAGTTGGTGGGTGGAAATAAAACCAAACTATACCATATGGAAACCCATTCAGGCAAAGCACCAGACTATATAATTGCTTTATAAACTGACAGAACTCTATTTGACCCAGGCAACTGACTCCTCTCACTCTCCCCAAGGACCATTACGGAGTATCTTGTAAATCAATACTACCACTGATATGCGTCCTAGAGACCCCCCCTCCCCTACGGCCCCATGTCCAAGTCTGCAGTGACATGAGTGGAGTTGTACGATGTACGCGGCAGACTATCCCACATGATGTACCCATTCCTGGTGTTGAGTCGACCCCTCCCACCTGTACTGCTGCCCCGAAAGTAAAATATGGAGGCTAAACCTTTATAGGCGTGCTGGACTAATGAGATGGGGGGGGGAGGGATTTACTCAGAAATGGTGGGGCTCCCCTGATTTCCACTCGAGAGGGCCCCCTTGCTCTTGGTTTATGAAAAAGGCCCCGGGGGGCGGGGCTGGGTGGAGGAGATGGCTCGGTGGGGGCTCTGCCACTTTCAAGATGCATATTTCACAGACCACAGGAACTCCAAATGCTCCGCAAACAAATGCAAGGTCACAGGTCGCTTGTGCTCTCTTTTGCCCATTCCCCGTGCCCCCTCCCACATATGGAAAAGATACCTGTTTATGGAGGGTGGCTGTATACACCCGGCACTCCCCCCTACATGAAAAAAGACTGATAACCAACCAATCATCAATGCTGGGAAGGTTCAATAATATATATCTATAAGATGCCTTGGAATATATGGACAGCTTAGGCCATATTGACATTAACCTTCCATGCTACATGCTGATTTTATGAAAAAATGGGGAGGGGAACGGGCTTGTATTGTCCTTTTAATGCAAAGTCTTATGATATTAATGGATGCGTTATTGTGATACGGGGTTACTTCACCTGTGCATGGGACCATTGATCCTCGCCACCCCGTTTGCCTGGCTTCGCCTTCCCACCTGCGCCCCTGCCTTGACTAGCCCCCTGTGCCTACGGCCAACTGCCCGAATATTCCAACAGGGGCAAGTGGAAAACTAAAACATAGCAATTCCCGTATAGCCAAGACCCCATTTCACGGTCGGGGTGGGGGGAGAGGTCGCCAACCATAGCGTTGTGCAAATGGGCCCAGAGATGCGCCCCGGCGGACGGCTGGGCCCCCCCCCCTCCGACTACGGATGGATGGCCACTCAGATAATGTTAAAGCCTAACCCGCCATGACCCCCCAACCCAGGGAACAATTGGAAATGTACCAATAAACCTGTGACTCGAATTATCACTGGGGTGGCGGTGCGGGGCGGGGTTGCATGGGCGAAGCCAGTGCTGGTGTGCCGGATCTTTGCCTACCTAATATACTGCATCTGAATGCCCCGGTATGTTGAACCCCTTCTTTCTTCGCCCCTCTTCCTCATCTTCTCTTCCCTCTATAAACTATAAGCTTTGTGCTGGTTGCAAATCTACGAATGACTCGGGAAACACCACAGTTTCTGACCTCCTTGCAGAAACTGCACTTGGTGCAACCCAATTTCAAAGCACTAGTTCGACTAGAGCTGTTCGGGAAAAGTTCTAACAGTTAGTTGTTCACTGTAAGTACTAAATTACTCCCAAGTATGGAAAATATACATGTAATACTATACTAGTTCTACAAAAACCGATTAATAGGCAAAATCTCTCTCAACTGCCTCGACACCCCAATGTGGAGCAATACGATGGAAGCAACTCAACTAACCCACCACCTGACCCCACCCCTCCCTCTCTATCCCCATCCCTTCCCTCCTACCAAATGTGACTTAAAAAAGAAAAAACCCTTTAAATGATGAATCAACACTTAAGTTATTGTGTGGAATGTTAGGGGCTGAACAACCCCACTAAGCGGCTGTCCGTATTCACACCAATTCAATCTACAAGCAGTCTTAACTGCCGTGCAGAAAAACACCTTACCACAGAACACATCCACTATATGCAGCGACCATGGATAGGCGGGCAGCTCATAGCACCCACATCCTCCTACTGCAGCGAATCTTATCCTAATACACAGAAGAGTGAAACAACAATACATGAAACCCACTCAGACAAAAAAGGAAGATTCCTGTTCATAGCACTCTCCATCGAATCAGTACTGTACACATCATCGGGATATATGACCCCCCCCCAGCTAACAAACCACTCTAAAAGAAACCCACCTATCTTGTAAAATACCCACAGGCATACACCATCTGTCTAGGAGACTTCATGCGCTAATGAACCCTCAATAGACAAACTACACTACCCCGCACCAATTACAACAACATCAACCCGGACGTATCTATTTTCCGAACTTCAGTGGATAGACAAATGGAAATTTACACCACCCCACACCTTGGAATACAATGCCTTATCCCGCATTGACTACATTTTCACTAACCAAAAAGCCTATCCACCGATATAATTAGAGTACCACCTACCCCGGGGCATCTCGGACCACTCCCACATAATGCTAGAACTCCACAATCCAACACCCCCAAAGCCAAACCAATAGAACCTGGAGCTTTCACCCCTTTGGCTCCACAAATCCCAAACACCGGACCCCATAATTACACAATTAGAAGTTTTCCTCCAACAATAACCAATCAGAACCAACACCAGGTAACAGGTGGGAGACCTTCAAAGTCGTACTTAGAGGGAAACTGCAAAGCACTATCCACCAATCAAAAAGACCGCACGACAAAACGAAACCCTTCAACTGCTCCCTGCAGGCTGCGGAGGCAGAATACATAAACAACCCACCCCAAGCACGAAAACAGCTGGCATGAGCTCAATCCCTCTACAAACTCCATAATAAAAGAGAAAGATGTCTAGGAAGGGTTCTTCACCAGACAGACATACTTTGAACATGGCCATCAGGCTGCCAAAGCTGCTTGCAAGGATAGCCACATGGACCAATAGACCAGTAACACAATCACAAGTATCCAGGACCCAGAAATGGGCCTCTGCCAAAAAACACCAGAAATTCTAAATTGCTTTACAAAATATTACTCAACTCTACAAATCACAGCTAAATAACGCAACACCCAACATAACGTCCACTTGAATAAGATTAAATTCCCAAGTTACACCAATCAGATAGGACTTGCACTCGACAGCAGAAATCTCCTTACCCGAACTCAGAGATGCTCTGGGACATATGACAAATAAAAAAAACCCGGGCCCAGATGGAATCCCGGTTGGATGTATATAAGAGATATGATGAAAACACTCCCTACCAGCCCTATTAGACGCGCTCAATGAAGCCCTCCACAAGAACACACTCCCTGACTCCATGTACAATGCACACCCATCACCCTCATCCTAAACCCGACAAAACCTGCAGGACCCTGCCTCATTACCGCCCCATCTCACTGCTGAATGCAGATTATAAACTCCTAGCGAAGAAGGTCCTAGCTAATAGATACAACAAGTTCATAACATCAATTATTCACCCAGATCAAACGGGATTTATACCCGGGAAATCCACCTCGATTAATATCAGGAAAACCCTATCAACACCCTAGTAGACCATGATAACTCTGGATCCCGCATAATAGTCTCCCTCGATGCTACCAAAGCATTGATTCAATCGAATGGCCCTTCTATGGGAATGTATGAGACGCTTTGGAATAGGCCAATATACCGAAAATGGGGTACAGATCTTATAAACACCCAACACATCCATTAAAGTAAACGGAAGAATCTCCGACCCTTTCCCCTTGGGCTAGGGGCACTAGACAGGGCTGTACCCTCCCCCCATACTTATTCGCTCTGGCAATGAGCCCCTAGCAATCCAGCTGAGATCTCACCCAGACATCTGCTGTCTATCATAGGCCAAACACACCGCATTAGTAAGCTTATCGGGATGACCTGCTTCTGTTTCTGGGAAACTCAGACAAATCACTCCGAACAGCACACAAAATTATTACCCCATACGGACCAATCTCGGGTCTACATATGAACTGGTCCAATCAGCACTACTCCCCATCGACAAACGGCGCACATCCCATGTCGCCCGACACTTGCTCCCAAAGTTCAACAACTTCAAATATCTCGGAAATCCACATCACTCAATCACAACCGATTTTATGACTTAAACATCACACCCCTTCTCTCAACGACAACCAAACAAAATCAAAAGCTGGCAGAACCTCCCACTAAAACTCATAGGTAGAGTCAACCTATCAAAATAAATACTACCAAAACGCTGTTATGTACTCCAACATAGTATGGTATATGTCCCAGATCCTTCTTTCAAAAACTACAAAGTCTATGATCCCCTTCCTATGGAACCGAAAACGAGCCAGGGTTAAATTAAAACCCTACAAGACCCAAAACAACAGGCTAGGCCTTGCACTACCAAACTTCCAAATGTATATTTAGCCGGACAACTAAAATACTTCAAACTCTGGATCTCACCCGAACTCCAAGACACACCTAACCCCCTAACCAAATTTATATGACACAGAGGGCATGCTCCTAGCATATCCCAACACAACCCCTGGTTTTCCTAAATAGCCCTTCATATAATCTGCCAGCTGGAGGAACGAACTACACAAAACAGCAGTACAAAGTCTGGAACAGACACAACGACTAATCAACTACACGGATACACCTGAGGACACACCCATTATGGCCACAACTAAAACTTCCCACACCTCAATCTCTAATATAGGCCTCGCTAGAACGAATTGGTTCACCAAGTTCTCCCACATCGTAAAAAACAATCAACTCATCACCTTCCAAGAATTCAAACAAAAATTTAAGGTCCGAGACAATTACTTGTTCCAATACCTACAACTAAGATACTGTCTACTATCTGAATTTCAAACCACTAATCTCCAGTTTCTTGCAACCCATTATCAATATACTCACACAAGGAGAAACAAGGCATATAATAACTAATCTATACACTACCTGCTAACCGCACAACTACCAGAAGACAACATGCCCATCCTGGAAAAATGGTCACGATAATCCCCTCACTCACTCCGACGACTGGGATGAGTTAGCCGAAACCCATATCAAAGCATCCCCATCAGCCCCCAACCGACTCATGCAATTTTACATCCTCCATCAAGCCTATATAACCCCCCTAGGAAATCTCGTATGAGCTCCAGTTTTAACTCTGAATGCCCCAAATGTAAGCAGGAACACGCAGACTTCTGGCATATGATTCTGGACATGCCCCAGAGTACAAAAATTCTGGGGAAAGGTCCTACATCATCTATCCGGCATCTCCCCTTCCCGATCCCTCGGACCCCAAAATATGCTGTTAGGGATACAGGAAGCAGATGTATGGAGTCAACACACACTTAACCCTAATAAGAGAGCTTTATCTTTGCCAGAAGAACCATAATCCTCAAGGATGGCACCTACATCCTAAACTTAAGATAGGAAACATTGATAAATAACACACACCCGCTGACAGAGTGATTTACCAAAGCCGCGGCCGCTTAAATAAATTAACAATATGGACCCGTGGTACGATCACATTAGATAACTGTTCGCCCCTAGTATAAACACGACGATGACCAACATGATGGGAATGGTAAATGGAAAATCGAACTATGTCACACAACCTCCACCTACTTACCCCTTCACCCCCCACTACAACCGATTGTTCCATCGCTGATCCGCAAACATTGAGGTACTTCGCTCTCTACTAACTGATCAAGTTTACCCCTTCCCTCCATATAAACGATCATTGAGTGATTTGTATCACATTTAAATAGGTTATCGATAAAACAAACATTTACATTCCCCATGTAAAAAAAAACCCTTTTAGGTACTCTTACAGATATACCGTGACCTGGATGAATGAATATTACAGATATACCATGACCTGGATGGATGGATATTACAGATATACCATGACCTGGATGGATGAATATTACAGATATACCGTGACCTGGATGGATGAATATTACAGATATACCATGACCTGGATGAATGAATATTACAGATATACCATGACCTGGATGAATGAATATTACAGATATACCATGACCTGGATGAATGAATATTACAGATATACCATGACCTGGATGGATGAATATTACAGATATACCATGACCTGGATGAATGAGAACCATCACACACATCTGCACCTGTTGGCTGGCAGAACCTCCCACTAAACCTCATAGGTAGAGTCAACCTCATCAAAATTATAATACTACCAAAACTGCTGTATGTACTCCAACATAGTATGGTATATGTCCCAGATTCCTTCTTTCAAAAACTACAAAGTCTACTGATCCCCTTCCTATGGAACCGAAAACGAGCCAGGGTTAAATTCAAAACCCTCACAAGACCCAAAACACAGGCAGGCCTTGCACTACCAAACTTCCAAATGTACTATTTAGCCGGACAACTAAAATACTTCAAACTCTGGATCTCACCCGAACTCCAAGACACACCTAATCCCCCTACACCAAATTTATATGACACAGAGGGCATGCTCCTAGCATACCTCCCAACACACCCCCTGGTTTTCCTAAATAGCCCTTCATATAATCTGCCAGCTGGAGGAACCGAACTACACAAACAGCAGTACAAAGTCTGGAACAAGACACAACGACTAATCAACTACACGGATACACCTGAGGACACCCCATTATGGCACAACTACAACTTCCCACACCTCCAATCTCTTAATATAGGCCACTCGCTAGAACGAATTGGTATCACCAAGTTCTCCCACATCGCTAAAAACAATCAACTCATCACCTTCCAAGAATTCAAACAAAAATTTAAGGTCCGAGACAATTACTTGTTCCAATACCTACAACTAAGATACTGTCTACTATCTGAATTTCAAACCACTAATCTCCCAGTTTCTTGCAACCCCATTATCAATATACTCACACAAGGAGAAACAAGGCATATAATATCTAATCTATACACATACCTGCTAACCGCACAACTACCAGAAGACAACATGCCCATCCTGGAAAAATGGTCACGATATATCCCCTCACTCACTCCCGACGACTGGGATGAGTTAGCCGAAACCCATATCAAAGCATCCCCATCAGCCCCCAACCGACTCATGCAATTTTACATCCTCCATCAAGCCTATATAACCCCCCTTAGGAAATCTCGTATGAGCTCCAGTTTTAACTCTGAATGCCCCAAATGTAAGCAGGAACACGCAGACTTCTGGCATATGATCTGGACATGCCCCAGAGTACAAAAATTCTGGGGAAAGGTCCTACATCATCTATCCGGCATTCTCCCCTTCCCGATCCCCTCGGACCCCAAAATATGCCTGTTAGGGATACAGGAAGCAGATGTATGGAGTCACACACACTTAACCCTAATAAGAGAAGCTTTATTCTTTGCCAGAAGAACCATAATCCTCCAATGGATGGCACCTACATCCCCTAAACTTAAGATATGGAAAACATTGATAAATAACACACTCCCGATGATCAGAGTGATTTACCAAAGCCGCGGCCGCTTAAATAAATTTAACAATATCTGGACCCCGTGGTACGATCACATCTAGATAACTGTGTTCGCCCTAGTCATAAACACGACGAATGACCAACAATGATGGGAATCTGGTAAATGAAAATCGAACTATGTCACACAACCTCCACCTACTTACCCCTTCACCCCCCACTACAACCGATTTGCTTCCATCGCTGATCCGCAAACACTTGAGGTACTTCGCTCTCTACTACCTGATCCAAGTTACCCCCTTCCCTCCATATAACCCGATCATTGAGTAGATTTGTATCTACATTTAATATAGGTTATCGATAAAACAAACATTTACATATCTCCATGTTAAAAATAACCCTTTTATGTACTCATTTGATGAATATGAATGATGTTGAAAGCTACTAAGGGAAATTTTATGTACCCTGTATACAATGGAACCTATGTTTTCTCAATAAATAAACGAGTTTAAAAAAAAAACTTTCCAAGACCTGTTTCAGCATCGCACAACATAGGAGGATGGGCGTGGACGTTATGAGATCCCAGGACATTAACAGATCAGCTTTCCTCTAAGGCTGGGTCGAAAATAGTAACATCCGATTGTGCAGTCCGTAGAAGACCGCACAACTGTCAGAAATTTACCCATATACCACAACACAAAAGTAAGTAACTTTTCAAATATTACGTTCTGGAAAGTGAACCAGTTCCAAAACATAATATTATGAGTTTACTTCTCCTTTAAGTTTTGTTTTTTGCCTGACTCTCTTGGCATGTTTTACATGGTATTTTACATGTTCTTTAAATTAAATAGAGCAGAGAAAGAAATGTGGCAGTTCCTACGGCACGAAAAAGACACTGCACATTATTGCAGAGGAAAGGATCTTAGATGTTCCAAGGTCACATTTTACGCCCTTGAAATCTGCCATCTTGCCTAACACTGGGCGAGATGTTTATGTTTATTATTTTTGAATGCTTACCTCACTTAACAGGGAGATAATCAATAAAAGTTCTTATCATTTAGAATGGTGCTAATTTTGCTCCAAACAATCAGATCTTATTTAAACAATTGAAAGCTAACATCTGATTGGTTGGGGCAAAATTAGCACCATTATTAACAATAAGAACTTTTATTGAATAACCTTGTTAGTTTTAAGC
>JAACNH010001270.1:22399-87281 GCA_019447015.1 Hymenochirus boettgeri
CAAAATAACATAATGATAGGGCATGACATTGGGGTCAGAGAAAGGAAAAAGGTTCTAATACTTTTACCCAGTCATCTAAGAAGATGCTAGATTTTAAAGTAGAAATGTAATTAATAGCAATAAATGTTGAAATCTTAGTCTTAATTTACTTACGATGTCCGCAGTTATGTAACTTCCCTTCAGCGTTCAAACTTTAGCACTTTCTTATTTTTTTTTTAGACACACCCATCACTTTCTTTGATGGTCTGTTTTCTTCTTCCCTCCTGCCGTCCCACTTCCTTCTCCGCAACCCTATATCTGCTGTGAAACAGTGAACTTAACATGTTTTCCACACCCTTTCGTCCCTTCTCCCCCTGTTTTTGCGATTGTTTCCACAAATCTGTCGTGTAAATCTCCCTTCCTTTTTTCTCTATTGTCTCTATTCGTTTTACATTCCCTACTGAGCTACACCCCTATTATCCCGATTAACTCATCCCCTGCACTGTCTATTCATTGATGTGGGCCGAAAAAGTTAAGTCCACCTGTTCCGTTAACAGTTGTCGTATCTCCTGTTTTGCAATAACAGTTAGCGGGGTTGTGTTCCGGTCAAACTCCTTTCTTTTGCCTGTCCTTCTTAGCTTTGCCGCATCCACATAACAATCGATCACAGGATTATGGCCAACGACCGCATTTCTGTTTCGTCGAAGAAAGGTTCTCTTACTATGTTTTCCCCCGTCTTAACTGAAGAGGCCTAAATTTTGAAAGTGAAATGTAATCAGCAAATAAATGGCTTGGATATCTTTATGTCTTAATTTACCTTTACGATGTTTCCAATATTATTTATTGGAAGCAATATTTTTTTTTTTAAAAAAATAAGTGATCTGGGTAAGTCACGTATCCGTGCGTGAACCTGATGATTTTTAATTCAGTCATAATCCTTGTAAAATGTATGTAATATTATGTTTAACCATATGCCCTTTATATCATAACAATGTTTGTATTATTATGATCGAAAAAAAGATGTATTCAAAAGTGCTTATCTCTCTGTTTTGAATGCACAGGTGAGTATTGATGGTAATGTTTTTTTTTTCTAGCTGCAAACATACACATAATGATAGGCAATGACTGTGTCGAAAGAAAAGGTTTCTAAAACTTTACACAGTCATCTAAGAAGATGCTAGATAAGATCAGAAGTAGAAATTGTATAGCAAAATTGTTGTAACATCGTCTTAATTTACTTTACGAGTTTCCGATATTATTTTAGGGGGAAAGCAATATTTTTTATTTTAAACAAAGTGATTGGGTAGTCACGTAACAGCTGCGTGCCCTGTCTTCAAATTAATCTGTATGTATTATTAGTTAATATAAGCCCTTATTATAAATCCTTGTTCTGTGTATTTTATTTATGTTGGAAAAAAGCGTATTCAACAGTGTCTATCTTGTTTTTTAACAACAGTTATGAGTTATTTGTATAGGTTTTTTTCTTAGCTGCAAACATACTAATGATTAGCATCAAGACGAGTTGTATATCAGATAAGCATAATAGTCGAACAAAACAGGTTCATACTACCAGTCATCTAAGAGAGATGCTAAATTTTAGAGAGAGTATGTTTAATAGCAATAATATTGTTGTAAATTTTAGTCTTAATTTACCTTATTCGATGTTTCGATATATTTTATGGGAAAGCAATATTTTTTTTTTTTTTAAAATAAGTGAATTGGTAGTCCCGTAATCAGTGCGTGAACCTGGATATTTATTAATGTCATAATCCTTTGTAAAATGTATTGTAATATTATGTTTAACATAGTGCCCTTATTCTATACACTGCATTTGTGATTTTATGGAAAAGAAGATGTATTCAAAGCTAGCTTATCTCTTGTTTTTCAATGACAGGGTGGGTATTGATGGTATTTTTTTTTTCTGCATGCAAAACATACACATAAGTAGGCAATGATGATTGTTAGAAAGAAAAGGTTTCTAAAAATCTTTACAGTCATCTAAGAGATGCTAGTTTAAAGTAGAATTGTAATAGCAAATAAATTGATGTAAATCTTATGTCTTAATTTACCTTACGATGTTCCGATATTATTTATGGGAAAGCAATATTTTTTTTTTCTAAAAAAGTGATTGGGAAGTCACGTAATCAGCTGCGTGACCCTGATGAATGATTTATTCAGTCATAATCTTTTTAAAGTTGTATATTATGTTACATCCTTATATCTATAACACTGCTTGTATATATGATGGAAAAAAAGATATTCAAAAGTGCTTATCTCTCTGTTTTTCAATGCACAGTGTTGGTATTGATGGTAATTTTTTTTCTACTGCAAACATACACTAATGATAGCAGGACATGACGATGTGTCAGAAAGAAAGGTTTCTAAAACTTTTACCAGTCATCTAAGAAGCATAGAAATGAATAATTTGTTGTAATCTTATGTCTTAATTTACCTTTACGATGTTCCGATTTATTTTTTGGGAAAGCAATATTATTTTTTTAAAAAAATAAGTGATTGGGTAAGTCACGTATATCAGCTGCGTGACCGATAGAATTTTTATTCAGTCATAATCCTTGTAAAATGTATGTAATATTATGTTTAATCATATGCCCTTATATCTATAACACTGCATTGTTATTATTATGATGGAAAAAGAAGATGTATCAAAAGTGCTTATCTCTCTGTTTTAATGCACAAGTGTGAGTATTGATGGTAAGTTTTTTTTTCTAGCTGCAAACATACACATAATGATAGGCAATGACTGTGTCAGAAAGAAAAGGTTCTAAAACTTTTACCAGTCATCTAAGAAGATGCTAGATAGAAGTAGAAATTGTAATAGCAAATAAATTGTGTAATCTTATGTCTTAATTTACCTTTACGATGTTCCGATATTATTATGGGAAAGCAATATTTTTTTTTTTAAAAAGTGATTTGGGTAAGGTCACTAATCGCTGCGTGACCTGAATGATTTTAATTCAGTCATAATCCTTGGTAAAAGTATGTAATATTATGTTTAATCATATGCCCTTATATCTATAACCCTGCATTTGTATTATTATGATGGAAAAAAAGATGTATTCAAAAGTGTTATCTCTGTTTTTCAATACAGTTATGGGTTTGATGGTAATTTTTTTTTTCTAGCTGCAAACATACACATAATGATAGGCAATGACTGATTGTGTCAGAAAGAAAAGGTTTCTAATACTTTTACCAGTCATCTAAGAAGATGCTAGATGTTTAAGTAGAAATTGATAGCAAATAAATGTTTGTAATCTTATGTCTTAATTACCTTTACGATGTTCCATATTATTATGGGAAAGCAATATTTTTTTTTTTAAAAAAGTGTGATCTGGGTAAGTCACGTAATCAGCTGCGTGAACCTGAATGATTTAATTCAGTCATATCCTTGTAAAATGGATGTAATATATGTTTAATCATATGCCCTTATATCTATAACACTGCATTTGTATTATTATGATGAAAAAAAAGATGTATTCAAAAGTGCTTATCTCTCTGTTTTTCAATGCACAGTGTTGGTATTGATGGTAATGTTTTTTTTTCTAGCTGCAAACATACACATAATGATAGGCAATGACTGTGTCAGAAAGAAAAGGTTTCAAACTTTTACCAGTCATCTAAGAAGATGTAGATTAAAAGTAGAAATTGTAATAGCAAATAATTGTTGTAAATCTTATGTCTTAATTTACCTTACGAGTGTCCGATATTATTTTGGGAAAGCTATATTTTTTTTTAAAAAAATAAGTGATCTGGGTAAGTCACGTAATCAGCTGTGCGTGACCCTGAATAAAGGTTAATTCAGTCATAACCTTGTAAAATGTATGTAATATTATGTTTAATCATATGCCCTTATCTATAACACTGCATTTGTATTATTATGATGGAAAAAGAAGATGTATACAAAAGTGCTTATCCTGTTTTTCAATACAGTTGGGTTTATGGTAATTTTTTTTCTAGCTGCAAACAAAACATAATGATAGGCAATGACTGATTGTGTCAGAAAGAAAAGGTTTCTAAAACTTTACCAGTCATCTAAGAGATGCTAGATTTTGAAGTAGAAATTGTATAGCAAATAAATGTTGTAATCTTATGTCTTAATTTACCTTTACGATGTTCCGATATTTATTGGGGAAAGCAATATTTTTTTTTAAAAAAAATAAGTGATTGGGTAAGTCCCGTAATCAGCTGCGTGACCCTGAATAAAGTTTAATTCAGTCATAATCCTTGTAAAATGTATGTAATATTGTTTATCATATGCCCTTATATCTATAACACTGCATTTGTATTATTATGATGGAAAAAGAAGATGTAGACAAAAGTGCTTATCTCTGTTTTTCATACAGTTATGGGTTTGATGGTAATTTTTTTTTTTCTAGCTGCAAATACACTATGATAGGCAATGACTGATTGTGTCAGAAAGAAAAGGTTTCTAAAACTTTTACCAGTATCAAGAAGATGCTAGATTTTTAAAGTAGAAATTGTAATAGCAAATAAATTGTTAAATCTTATGTCTTAATTTACCTTACGATGTTCCGATATTATTTATTGGGAAAGCACAATATTATTTTTTTTAAAAAAATAAGTGATCTGGGTAAGTCACGTAATCAGCTGCGTGACCTGAATGATTTTTAATTCAGTCATAATCCTGTAAAAGTATGTAATATTTGTTTAACATATGCCCTTATATCTATAACACTGCATTGATTATTTGATGAAAAAAAAGATGTATTCAAAAGTGCTATCTCTCGTTTTTAATGCACAGTGTTGGTATTGATGGTAAGTTTTTTTTTCTAGCTGCAAACATACACATTGATAGGCAATGACTGTGTCAGAAAGAAAGGTTCTAAAAATTTACCAGTCATCTAAGAAGATGCTAGATTTTAAAGTAGAAATTGTAATAGCAAATAAATTGTTGTAAATCTTATGTCTTAATACCTTTACGATGTTCCGATATTATTTATGGGAAAGCTTATTTTTTTTAAAAAAATAAGTGATCTGGTAAGTCACGTAATCAGCTGCGTGACCCTGAATAAAGTTAATTCAGTCATAATCCTTGTAAAATATATGTAATATTATGTTTAATCATATGCCCTTATATCTAAACACTGCATTTGTATTATTATGATGGAAAAGAAGATGTATACAAAGTGCTTATCTCTGTTTTTCAATACAGTTATGGGTTTGATGGTAATTTTTTTTTTCTAGCTGCAAACATAAATAATGATAGGCAATGACCGATTGTCAGAAAGAAAAGGCTTTTTAATACTTTACCAGTCTCTAAGAAGATGCTAGATTTTAAAGTAGAAATTGTAATAGCAATAAATTGTTGTAAATCTTATGTCTTAATTTACCTTTACGATGTTCCGAATTATTATTGGAAAGCTATATTTTTTTTAAAAAAATAAGGATCTGGGTAAGTCCCGTAATCAGCTGCGTGACCTAATAAGTTTAATTCAGTCATAATCCTTGTAAAATGTATGTAATATTATGTTTAATCATATGCCCTTATCTTAAACACTGCATTTGATTATTATGATGGAAAAAAAAGATGTATCAAAAGTGCTATCTTCTGTTTTTCAATACAGTTATGGTTTTGATGGTAATTTTTTTTTCTAGCTGCAACAACACATAATGATAGGCAATGAATGATTGTGTCAGAAAGAAAAGGTTCTAAACTTTTCCAGTCATCTAAGAAGATGCTAGAATTTAAAGTAGAAATTGTAATAGCAAATAAATGTTTTGAATCTTATGTTAATTTACCTTTACGAGTTCCGATATTATTATTGGAAAGCAATATATTTTTTTTAAATAAAAATAAGTGATCTGGGTAAGTCAGTAATCAGCTGCGTGACCCTGAATAAAGTTTTAATTCAGTCATAATCCTTGTAAAATGTATGTAAATTATGTTAATAATATGCCCTATATCTATAACACTGCTTTGTATTATTATGATGAAAAAAAAGATGTATTCAAAAGTGCTATCTCTGTTTTTGAATGCACAGTGTTGGTATTGATGGTAATGTTTTTTTTTTCTAGCTGCAAACATAACACATAATGATAGGCAATGACTGTGTCAGAAAGAAAAGGTTTCTAAAACTTTTACCAGTCATCTAAGAAGATGAGATAAAGTAGAAATTGTAATAGCAAAAATTGTTGTAAATCTTATGTCTTAATTTACTTTACGATGTTCCAATATTATTAGGGAAAGCAATATTTTTTTTTAAAAAATGATTTGGGTAAGTCCATATCAGCTGCGTGACCCTGAATAGTTTAATCAGTCATAATCCTTGTAAATGTATGAAATATGTTATCATATATAATCCCTTATATCTATAACACTGCATTTGTATTATTATGATGGAAAAGAGATGTATTCAAAAGTGGCTTATCTCTCGTTTTTCAATCACAGTTATGGGTTGATGGTAATGTTTTTTTTTTTTCTAGCTGCAAACATACACATAATGATAGGCAATGACTGTTGTGTCAGAAAGAAAGGTTTCTAAACTTTTACCAGTCATCTAAGAAGATAGATTTAAAGTAGAAATTGTAATAGCAAATAAATTGTTGTAAATTTATGTCTTAATTTACCTTTACGATGTTCCGATATTATTTATAGGGAAAGCAATATTTTTTTTTTTTCTAAACAAAGGATTTGGGTAGTCACGTAACAGCTGCGGACCCTGAAGATTTTTAATTCAGTCATAATCTTGTAAAATGTAGTATATTATGTTTAATCATATGCCCTTATATTATAACACTGCATTTGTATTATTATGATGGAAAAAGAAGATGTATACAAAGTGCTTATCTGTTTTCAATACAGTTATGGGTGTAATGTAATTTTTTTTTTCTAGCTGCAAACATACACATAATGATAGGCAATGACTGATTGGTCAGAAAGAAAAAGGTTTCTATACTTTACCAGTCATCTAAGAAGATGCTAGATTTTAAGTAGAAATTGTAATAGCAAATAAAATGTTTGTAATTCTTATGTCTTAATTTACTTACGATGTTCCGATATTATTTTTGGGAAAGCAATATTTATTTTTTTTAAAAAAAATAGTGATCTGGGTAAGTCCCGTAATCAGCGCGTGACCCTGAATAAAGTTTAATTCAGTCATAATCCTTGTAAAATGTATGTAATTTATGTTTAATCATATGCCCTATATCTATAACACTGCATTTGTATATTTATGATGGAAAAAGAAGAGTATAAAAAGTGCTTATCTCTGTTTTCAATACAGTTATGGGTTTGATGGTAATTTTTTTTTTCTAGTGCAAACATACACATAATGATAGGCAATGACTGATTGTGTCAGAAAGAAAAAGGTTTCTAAAACTTTTACCAGTCATCTAAGAAGATGCTAGATTTTAAAGTAGAAATTGTAATAGCAAATAAATTGTGTAAATCTTATGTCTTAATTTACCTTTACGATGTTTCGATATTATATTGGGAAAGCAATATTTATTTTTTTTAAAAAATAAGTGATCTGGGTAAGTCACGTAATCAGCTGCGTGACCCTGAATGATTTTTAATTCAGCCATAATCCTGTGAAAATGTATGTAATATTTGTTAACATATGCCCCTATATCATAACACTGCATTTGTATATTATGATCGAAAAAAAAGATGTATTCAAAAGTGCTTACTCTCTGTTTTTGAATGCACAGGTTGAGTATTGATGGTAATGTTTTTTTTTTTAGCTGCAAACATACACATAATGATAGGCAATGACTGTGTAGAAAGAAAAGGTTTCAAAAATTTACCAGTCATCTAAGAAGATGCTAGATTTAAGTAGAAATTGTAATAGCAAATAAATTGTTGTAAATCTTATGTCTTAATTTACCTTTACGATGTTCCGATATTATTTATTGGGAAAGCTATTATTTTTTTAAAAAAAATAAGTGATCGGGTAAGTCACGAATCAGCTGCGTGACCCGAATAAAGGTTAATTCAGTCATAATCCTTGTAAAATATATGTAATATTATGTTTAATCATATGCCCCCTATCTATAACACTGCATTTGTATTATTATGATGGAAAAAGAAGATGTATACAAAAGTGCTTATCTCTGTTTTTCAATACAGTTATGGGTTTGATGGTAATTTTTTTTTTCTAGCTGCAAACATACACATAATGATAGGCAATGACTGATTGTGTCAGAAAGAAAAGGTTTCTAAACTTTTACCAGTCATCTAAGAAGATGCTAGATTTTAAAGTAGAAATTGTAATAGCAATAAATTGATGTAAATCTTTGTCTTAATTACCTTTACGATGTTCCGATATATTTATTGGGAAAGCAATTTATTTTTTTAAAAAAAATAAGTGATCTGGGTAGTCCGTAATCAGCGCGTGACCTGAATGATTTAATTCAGCATAATCCTTGTAAAATGATGTAATATTATGTTTAACATTGCCCCTATATCTATAACACTGCATTTGTTTATTATGATGAAAAAAAAGATGTATCAAAGTGCTTATCTCTCTGTTTTAATGCACAGTGTTGGGTATTGATGGTAATGTTTTTTTTCTAGCTGCAAACATACACATAATGATAGGCAATGACTGATTGTGTCAGAAAGAAAAGGTTTCTAATACTTTTACCAGTCATCTAAGAAGATGCTAGATTTTAAAGTAGAAATTGTAATAGCAAATAAATTGTTGTAAATCTTATGTCTTAATTTACCTTTACGATGTTCCGATATTATTTATTGGGAAAGCTATATTTTTTTTTTAAAAAAATAAGTGATCTGGGTAAGTCCCGTAATCAGCTGCGTGACCCTGAATAAAGTTAATTCAGTCATAATCCTTGTAAAATTATGTAATATATGTTTAATCATATGCCCTTATATCTATACACTGCATTTGATTTATGATGAAAAAGAAGATGATACAAAGTGCTTATCTTGTTTTTCAATACAGTTATGGGTTTGATGGTAATTTTTTTTTTCTAGCTGCAAACATACACATAATGATAGGCAATGACTGATTGTGTCAGACAGAAAAGGTTTCTAAAACTTTTACCAGTCATCTAAGAAGATGCTAGATGTTAAAGTAGAAATTGTAATAGCAAATAAATTGTTGTAAATCTTATGTCTTAATTTACCTTTACGATGTTCGATATTATTATAGGGAAAGCAATATTTTTTTTTTCTAAAAAAAGTGATGGGTAAGTCACGTAATCAGCTGCGTGACCCTGAATGATTTTTATTCAGTCATAATCTTGTAAAATGTATGTAATATTATGTTTAATCATATGCCCTTATATCTATAACACTGCATTTGTATTATTATGATGGAAAAAGAAAGATGTATCAAAAGTGCTTATCTCTGTTTTTCATACAGTAGGGTTTGATGGTAATTTTTTTTTTATGCTGCAAACATACACATAATGTAGGCCAGACTGATTGTGTTAGAAAGAAAAGGTTTCTAAAACTTTTACCAGTCATCAAGAAGATGCTAGATTTTAAAGTAGAATTGAATAGCAAATAAATTGTTGTAAATCTATGTCTTAATTTACCTTTACGATGTTCGATATATTATTTGGGAAAGCAATATTTTATTTTTTTTAAAAAAAAAGTGATCTGGGTAAGTACGTAATCAGCTGCGTGACCCTGAATGATTTTAATTCAGCATAATCCTTGTAAAAGTATGTAAATTTATGTTTAACATATGCCTTATATCTATAACACTGCATTGTATATTATGATGAAAAAAAAGATGTATTCAAAAGTGCTTATCTCTCTGTTTTGAATGCACAGTGTTGAGTATTGATGGTAATGTTTTTTTTTCTAGCTGCAAACATACACATAATGATAGGCAATGACTGTGTCAGAAAGAAAGGTTTCTAAAAATTTTACCAGTCATCTAAGAAGATGCTAGATTTTAAAGTAGAAATTGTAATAGCAATAAATTGTTGTAAATCTTATGTCTTAATTTACCTTACGATGTTCGATATTATTTATTGGGAAAGCATATTTTTTTTTTTTAAAAAAATAAGTGATCTGGGTAAGTCCCGTAATCAGCTGCGTGACCCTGAATAAAGTTAATCAGTCAAATCCTTGTAAAATGTATGTAATATTATGTTTAATCATATGCCCTTATATCATAACACTGCATTTGTATTATTTGATGGAAAAAAAAGATGTATCAAAAGTGCTTATCTCTGTTTTTCAATACAGTTATGGGTTTGATGGTAATTTTTTTTTTCTAGCTGCAAACATACACATAATGATAGGCAATGACTGATTGGTCAGAAAGAAAAGGTTTCTAATAACTTTACCAGTCATCTAAGAAGATGCATATTTTAAGTAGAAATTGTAATAGCAAATAATGTTGTAATCTTATGTCTAATTTACCTTTCGATGTTCATATTATTTATTGGGAAAGCAATATTTTTTTTTTTAAAAAAATAAGTGATCTGGGGAAGTCAGAATCAGCTGCGTGAACCTGAATGATTTTTAATTCAGTCATAATCCTTGTAAAATGTATGTAATATATGTTAACCATATGCCCTTATATCTAACACTGCATTTGTATTATTATGATCGAAAAAAAAAGATGTACAAAAGTGCTTATCTCTCTGTTTTGAATGCACAGTGTTGAGTATTGATGGTAATGTTTTTTTCTAGCTGCAAACATACACATAAGATAGGCAATGACTGTGTCAGAAAGAAAAGGTTTCTAAAACTTTTACCAGTCATCTAAGAGAGATAGATTTAAGAAGTAGAAATTGTAATAGCAATAAAATTGTTGTAATCTTATGTCTTAATTTACCTTACGATGTTCCGATTATTTATTGGGAAAGCTATATTTTTTAAAAAAAAAATAAGGATCTGGGTAAGTCCGAATCAGCTGCGTGACCCTGAATAAGTTTAATTCAGTCATAAATCCTTGTAAAATGTATGTAATATTATGTTTAATCATATGCCCTTATATCTAAACACTGCATTGTATTATATGATGGAAAAAAGATGATACAAAAGTTCGTTATCTCTGTTTTTAATACAGTTATGGGTTTTTATGGTAATTTTTTTCTAGCGCAAACATACACATAATGATAGGCAGAATGATTGTGTCAGAAAGAAAAGGTTTCTAAACTTTTACCAGTCATCTAAGAAGATGCTAGATTAAGTAGAAATTGTAATACAAATAAAATGTTGTAATCTTATGTCTTATTTACTTTACGATGTTCCGATTATTTATTGGGAAAGCAATATTTTTTTTAAAAAAATAAGTGATCTGGGTAAGTCCCAATCAGCTGCGTGACCTGAATAAAGTTTAATTCAGTCATATCCTTGTAAAATGTATGTAATATTATGAATCATATGCCTTATATCTATAAACACTGCATTTGTATTATTATGATGGAAAAAAAAGATGTATTCAAAAGGTGCTTATCTCTGTTTTTCAATCAGTTATGGGTTTATGTGGTAATTTTTTTTTTCTAGCTGCAAACATACACATAATGATAGGCAAGATGACTTGTGTCAGAAAGAAAAGGTTCTAAAACTTTTAACAGTCATAAGAAGATGCTAGATTTTAAAGTAGAAATTGTAATAGCAAATAAATTGTGTAAATCTTATGTCTTAATTTACCTTTACGATGTTCCGATATTATTTATTGGGAAAGCAATATTTTTTTTAAAAAATAAGTGATCTGGGTAAGTCAGTAATCAGCTGCGTGAACCTGAATGATTTTTAATCAGTCATAATCCTTGTAAAATGAGTAATATTAGTTTAACATATGCCCTTATATCTATAACACTGCATTTTATTATTATGATGAAAAAAAAAGATGTATTCAAAAGTGCTTATCTCTCTGTTTTTCAATGCACAGTGTTGGTATTGATGGTAATGTTTTTTTTTCTAGCTGCAAACATACACATAATGATAGGCAATGAATGTTGTTCAGAAAGAAAAGGTTTCTAAAAATTTTACCAGTCATCTAAGAAGATGCTAGATTTTAAAGTAGAAATTGTAATAGCAAATAAATGTTGTAAATCTTATGTCTTAATTACCTTTACGCTTGTTACGATTTATATGGGAAAGCTATATTTTTTTTTAAAAAAAATAAGTGATCTGGGTAAGTCACGTAATCAGCTGCGTGACCCTGAATAAAGTTAATTCAGTCATAATCCTTGTAAAAATATATGTAAATTATGTTTAATCATATGCCCTTATATCTATAACACTGCATTTGTATTATTATGATGGAAAAAGAAGATGTATACAAAAGTGCTTACTCTGTTTTTCAATACAGTTAGGGTTTGATGGTAATGTTTTTTTTTCTAGCTGCAAAAATAAACATAATGATAGGCAATGACTGATGTGTTCAGAAGAAAAGGTTTCTAAACTTTTAACCAGTCATCTAAGAGATGCTAGATTTAGAAGTAGAATTTAATAGCAAATAAATGTTGTAGAATCTTATGTTTTAATTACCTTTAAGATGTCCGCCATATTATTTATTGGGAAAGCAAATTTATTTTTTTTAAAAAATAAGTGATCTGGGTAAGTCACGTAATCAGCTGCGTGACACTGAATGATTTTTAATTCAGTCATAATCCTTGTAAAATGTATGTAATATTATGTTTAACATATGCCCTTATATCTATAACACTGCATTTGTATTATTATGATCGAAAAAAAGATGTATTCAAAAGTGCTTATCTCTGTTTTGAATGACAGTGTGGAGTATGATGGTAATGTTTTTTTTTTCTAGCTGCAAACATACACATAATGATAGGCAATGACTGTGTCAGAAAGAAAAGGTTTCTAAAACTTTTACCAGTCATCTAAGAAGATGCTAGATAAAGTAAAGTAGAATTGTAATAGCAAATAAATTTGTAAATTTATGTCTTAATTTACCTTTACGATGTTCCGATATTATTTATGGGAAAGCAATATTTTTTTTTTAAAAAAGTGATTGGGTAAGTCACGTAATCAGCTGCGTGACCTGAATGAATTTTAATCAGTCATAATCCTTGTAAAATGTATGTAATATTATGTTTAATCATATGCCCTTATATCTATAACACTGCATTTGTATTATTATGATGGAAAAAAAAGATGTATTCAAAAGTGTCTTATCTCTGTTTTCAATACAGTTATGGTTTGATGGTAATTTTTTTTTTCTAGCTGCAAACATACACATAATGATAGGCAATGACTGATTGTGTCAGAAAGAAAAGGTTTCTAATATTTTACCAGTCATCTAAGAAGATGCTAGATTTTAAAGTAGAAATTGTCATAGCAAATAAATTGATGTAAATCTTATGTCTTAATTTACCTTTACGATGTTCCGATATTATTTATTGGGAAAGCTATATTTTTTTTTTAAAAAAAAAGTGATCTGGGTAAGTCACGTAATCAGCTGCGTGGACCCTGAATAGTTTAATTCAGTCATAATCCTTGTAAAATGTATGTAATATTATGTTTAATCATATGCCCTTATATCTATAACACTGCATTTGTATTATTATGATGGTAAAAGAAGATGTATAGAAAAGTGCTTATCTCTGTTTTTCAATACAGTTATGGGTTTGATGGTAATTTTTTTTTTCTAGCTGCAAACATACAATAATGATAGGCAATGACTGATGTGTCAGAAAGAAAAGGTTTCTAATACTTTTACCAGTCATCTAAGAAGATGCTAAATTTAAAGTAGAAATTGTAATAGCAAATAAATTGTTGAATCTTATGTTAATTTACCTTTACGATGTTCCGATATTATTTATTGGGAAAGCATATTTTTTTTAAAAAAAATAAGTGATCTGGGTAAGTCACGTAATCAGCTGCGTGAACCTGAATGATTTTAATTCAGTCATAATCCTTGTAAAATGTATGTAATATTATGTTTAACATATGCCCTATATCTATAACACTGCATTTGTATTATTATGAGAAAAAAAAGATGTATTCAAAAGTGCTTATCTCTGTTTTTAATGCACGTTTGGTATTGATGGTAATTTTTTTTTTTCTAGCTGCAAACATACACATAATGATAGGCAATGACTGTTGTCAGAAAGAAAAGGTTTCTAAAAACTTTTACCAGTCATCTAAGAAGATGCTAGATAAAGTAGAAATTGTAATAGCAAATAAATTGTTGTAAATCTTATGTCTTAATTTACCTTTACGATGTTCCGAATTATTTATAGAAAGCAATATTTTTTTTTTTTAAAAAAAGTGATCTGGGTAAGTCACCTAATCAGCTGCGTGACCCTGAATGATTTTTAATTCAGTCATTCCTTGTAAAATGTATGTAATATATGTTTAATCATATGCCCTTATATCTATAACACTGCATTTGTATTATTATGATGGAAAAAAAAGATGTATTCAAAAGTGCTTATCTTTGTTTTTTCAATACAGTTATGGGTTTGATGGTAATTTTTTTTTTCTAGCTGCAAACATACACATAATGATAGGCAATGACTGATTGTGTCAGAAAGAAAAGGTTTCTAATACTTTTACCAGTCATCTAAGAAGATGCTAGATTTTAAAGTAGAAATTGTAATAGCAAATAAATTGTTGTAAATCTTATGTCTTAATTTACCTTTACGATGTTCCAATATTATTAGGGAAAGCAATATTTTTTTTTTTAAAAAAATAAGTGATCTGGGTAAGTCACGTAATCAGCTGCGTGAACCTGAATGATTTTTAATTCAGTCATAATCCTTGTAAAATGTATGTAATATTATGTTTAATCATATGCCCTTATATCTATAACACTGCATTGTATTATTATGATGGAAAAGAAGATGTATAAAAAGTGCTTATCTCTGTTTTTCAATACAGTTATGGGTTTGATGGTAATTTTTTTTTCTAGCTGCAAACATACACATAATGATAGGCAATGACTGATGGTCAGAAAAAAGGTTTCTAAACTTTTCCAGTCATCTAAGAAGATGCTAGATTTTAAAGTAGAAATTGTAATAGCAAATAAATTGTGTAAATCTTATGTCTTAATTTACCTTACGATGTTCCGATATTATTTATTGGAAAGCTATATTTTTTTTTAAAAAAAATAAGTGATCTGGGTAAGTCCCGTAATCAGCTGCGTGACCCTGAATAAAGTTTAATTCAGTCATAATCCTTGTAAAATGTATGTAATATTATGTTTAATCATATGCCCTTATATCTATAACACTGCATTTGTATTATTATGATGGAAAAAAAAAGATGTATTCAAAAGTGCTTATCTCTGTTTTTCAATACAGTTATGGGTTTTGATGGTAATTTTTTTTCTAGCTGCAAACATACACATAATGATAGGCAATGACTGATTGTGTCAGAAAAAAAAGGTTTCTAATACTTTTACCAGTCATCTAAGAAGATGCTAGAATTTTAAAGTAAGAATTGTAATAGCAAATAAATTGTTGTAAATCTTATGTCTTAATTTACCTTTACGATGTTCCGAATATATTTATTGGGAAAGCAATATTTTTTTTTTTTAAAATAAGTGATCTGGGTAAGTCACGTAATCAGCTGCGTGACCTGAAGATTTTAATTCAGTCATAATCCTTGTAAAATGTATGTAATATTATGTTTAATCTATGCCCTTATATCTAAACACTGCATTTGTATTATTATGATGGAAAAAAAGATGTATTCAAAAGTGCTTATCTCTCGTTTTTCAATGCACAGTGTTTGGGTATTGATGGTAATTTTTTTTTCTAGCTGCAAACAATACACATAATGATAGGCAATGACTGATTGGTCAGAAAGAAAAGGTTTCTAAAACTTTTACCAGTCATCTAAGAAGATGCTAGATTTTAAAGTAGAAATTGTAATAGCAAATAAATTGATGTAAATCTTATGTCTTAATTTACCTTTACGATGTTCCGATATTATTTATAGGGAAAGCAATATTTTTTTTTTTTTAAAAAAGTGATTTGGGTAAGTCACGTAATCAGCTGCGTGACCTGAATGATTTTAATTCAGTCATAATCCTTGTAAAAAGTATGTAATATTATGTTTCATATCCCTTTATATCTATAACACTGCATTTGTATTATTATGATGGAAAAAAAAGATGTATTCAAAAGTGCTTATCTCTCTGTTTTCAATCACAGTGTTGGGTTGATGGTAATTTTTTTTTTTCTAGCTGCAAACATACACATAATGATAGGCAATGACTGATTGTGTCAGAAAGAAAAGGTTTCTAATACTTTTACCAGTCATCTAAGAAGATAGCAAATAAATTGTTGTAAATATTATGTCTTAATTTACCTTTACGATGTTCCGATATTATTTTTGGGAAAGCAATATTTATTTATTTTTAAAAAATAAGTGATCTGGGTAAGTCACGTAATCAGCTGCGTGACCCTGAATGATTTTTAATTCAGTCATAATCCTTGTAAAATGTATGTAATATTATGTTTAATCATATGCCCTTATATCTATAACACTGCATTTGTATTATTATGATGGAAAAAAAGATGTATTCAAAAGTGCTTATCTCTCTGTTTTTATCACAGTGTTGGTATGATGGTAATTTTTTTTCTAGCTGCAAACATACACATAATGATAGGCAATGACTGTGTCAGAAAGAAAAGTTTCTAAAACTTTTACCAGTCATCTAAGAAGATGCTAGTTAGAAGTAGAAATTGTAATAGCAAATAAATTGTTGTAAATCTTATGTCTTAATTTACCTTTACGATGTTCCGATTATTTATGGGAAAGCAATATTTTTTTTTTTTAAAAAAATAGTGATTTGGGTAAGTCACGTAATCAGCTGCGTGACCCTGAATGATTTAATTCAGTCATAATCCTTGTAAAATGATGTAATATTATGTTTAATCATATGCCCTTATATCTATAACACTGCATTTGTATTATATGATGGAAAAAAAAAAGATGTATACAAAAGTGCTTATCTCTGTTTTTCAATACAGTTATGGGTTTGATGGTAATTTTTTTTTCTAGCTGCAAACATACACATAATGATAGGCAATGACTGATTGTGTCAGAAAGAAAAGGTTTCTAAAACTTTTACCAGTCATCTAAGAAGATGCTAGATTTTAAAGTAGAAATTGTAATAGCAAATAAATTGATGTAAATCTTATGTCTTAATTTACCTTTACGATGTTCCGATATTATTTATTGGGAAAGCAATATTTATTTTTTTTAAAAAAATAGTGATCTGGGTAAGTCACGTAATCAGCTGCGGTGACCTGAATGATTTTTCAGTCATAATCCTTGTAAAATGTATGTAATATTATGTTTAATCATATGCCCTTATATCTATAACACTGCATTTGTATTATATGATGGAAAAAAAGATGTATCAAAAGTGCTTATCTCTGTTTTTCAATACAGTGTATGGTTTGATGGTAATTTTTTTTTTCTAGCTGCAAACATACACATAATGATAGGCAATGACTGATTGTGTCAGAAAGAAAAGGTTTCTAATACTTTACCAGTCATCTAAGAAGATGCTAGATTTTAAAGTAGAAATTGTAATAGCAAATAAATTGTGTAAATCTTATGTCTTAATTACCTTTACGATGTTCCGATATATTTATGGGAAAGCATTATATTTTTTTTAAAAAAATAAGTGATCTGGGTAAGTCACGTAATCAGCTGCGTGACCCTGAATAAAGTTAATTCAGTCATAATCCTTGTAAAATGTATGTAATATTATGTTTAATCATAGCCCTTATATCTATAACACTGCATTTGTATTATTATGATGGAAAAAAAGATGTATTCAAAAGTGCTTATTCTCTGTTTTTCATACAGTATGGTTTGATGGTAATTTTTTTTTTTCTAGCTGCAAACATACACATAATGATAGGCAATGACGATTGTGTCAGAAAGAAAAGGTTTCTAAACTTTTACCAGTCATCTAAGAAGATGCTAGATTTAAAGTAGAAATTGTAATAGCAAATAAATTTGTAAATCTTATGTCTTAATTTACCTTTACGATGTTCCGATATTATTTATGGGAAAGCAATATTTTTTTTTTTTTAAACAAAGTGATTGGGTAAGTCACGTAATCAGCTGCGTGACCCTGAATGATTTTAATTCAGTCATAATCCTTGTAAAATGTATGTAATATTATGTTTCATATCCCTTATATCTATAACACTGCATTTGTATTATTATGATGGAAAAAAAAGATGTATTCAAAAGTGCTTATCTCTCTGTTTTTCAATACAGTTGGGTTTGATGGTAATTTTTTTTTCTAGCTGCAAACATACACATAATGATAGGCAATGACTGATTGTGTCAGAAAGAAAAGGTTTCTAATACTTTTACCAGTCATCTAAAGAAATGAATAGCAAATTAAATTGTTGTAAATCTTATGTCTTAATTTACCTTTACGATGTTCCGATATATTTATTGGGAAAGCAATATTTTTTTTTAAAAAAAATAAGTGATCTGGGTAAGTCACGTAATCAGCTGCGTGACCCTGAATGATTTTAATTCAGTCATAATCCTTGTAAAATGTATGTAATATTATGTTTAATCATATGCCCTTATATCTATAACACTGCATTTGTATTATATGATGGAAAAAAGAATGTATTCAAAAGTGCTTATCTCTCTGTTTTTAATGCACAGTGTTTAGTATTATGGTAATGTTTTTTTTCTAGCTGCAAACATACACATAATGATAGGCAATGACTGTGTCAGAAAGAAAAGGTTTCTAAAACTTTTACCAGTCATCTAAGAAGATGCTAGATAAAGAAGTAGAAATTGTAATAGCAAATAAATTGTTGTAAATCTTATGTCTTAATTTACCTTTACGATGTTCCGATATTATTTATAGGGAAAGCAATATTTTTTTTTTATTTCTAAACAAAGTGATTTGGGTAAGTCACATAATCAGCTGCGTGACCCTGAATGATTTTTAATTCAGTCATAATCCTTGTAAAATGTATGTAATATTATGTTTAATCATATGCCCTTATATCTATAACACTGCATTTGTATATTATGATGGAAAAAAAGATGTATTCAAAAGTGCTTATCTCTGTTTTTCAATACAGTTATGGGTTTAATGGTAATTTTTTTTTCTAGCTGCAAACATACACATAATGATAGGCAATGACTGATTGTGTCAGAAAGAAAAGGTTTCTAATACTTTTACCAGTCATCTAAGAAGATGCTAGATTTTAAAGTAGAAATTGTAATAGCAAATAAATTGTTGTAAATCTTATGTCTTAATTTACCTTTACGATGTTCCGATATTATTTATTGGGAAAGCAATATTTTTTTTTTTAAAATAAGTGATCTGGGTAAGTCACGTAATCAGCTGCGTGAACCTGAATGATTTTTAATTCAGTCATAATCCTTGTAAAATGTATGTAATATTATGTTTAACATATGCCCTATATCTATAAACTGCATTTGTATTATTATGAGAAAAAAAAGATGTATTCAAAAGTGCTTATCTCTCTGTTTTTGAATGCACAGTGTTGGTATTGATGGTAATGTTTTTTTTTTCTAGCTGCAAACATACACATAATGATAGGCAATGACTGTGTCAGAAAGAAAAGGTTTCTAAAACTTTTACCAGTCATCTAAGAAGATGCTAGATAAAGAAGTAGAAATTGTAATAGCAAATAAATGTTGTAATCTTATGTCTTAATTACACTTTACGATTGTCCGATATTATTTATAGGGAAAGCAATATTTTTTTTATTTCTAAACAAAGTGATTTGGGTAAGTCACATAATCAGCTGCGTGACCCTGAATGATTTTTAATTCAGTCATAATCCTTGTAAAATGTATGTAATATTATGTTTAATCATATGCCCTTATATCTATAACACTGCATTTGTATTATTATGATCGAAAAAAAAGATGTATTCAAAAGTGCTTATCTCTCTGTTTCAATTACAGTATGGGTTAATGGTAATTTTTTATTCTAGCTGCAAACATACACATAATGATAGGCAATGACTGATTGTGTCAGAAAGAAAAGGTTTCTAATACTTTTACCAGTCATCTAAGAAGATGCTAGATTTTGAAGTAGAAATTGTAATAGCAAATAAAATGTGTATAATCTTATGTCTTAATTTACCTTTACGATGTTCCGATATTATTTATTGGGAAAGCATATTTTTTTTTTAAAAAAAATAGTGATCTGGGTAAGTCCCGTAATCAGCTGCGTGACCCTGAATAAAGTTTTAATTCAGTCATAATCCTTGTAAAATGTATGTAATATTATGTTTAATCATAGCGCCTTATATCTATACACTGCATTTGTTATTATGATGGAAAAAGAAGATGTATCAAAAGTGCTTATCTCTGTTTTTCAATACAGTTAGGGTTTGATGGTAATTTTTTTTCTAGCTGCAAACATACACATAATGATAGGCAATGACTGATTGTGTCAGAAAGAAAAGGTTTCTAAAACTTTTACCAGTCATCTAAGAAGATGCTAGATTTTAAAGTAGAAATTGTAATAGCAAATAAATTGATGTAAATCTTATGTCTTAATTTACCTTTACGATGTTCCGATATTATTTATTGGGAAAGCAATATTTATTTTTTTTAAAAAATAAGTGATCTGGGTAAGTCACGTAATCAGCTGCGTGAACCTGAATGATTTTTAATTCAGTCATAATCCTTGTAAAATGTATGTAATATTATGTTTAATCATATGCCCTTATATCTATAACACTGCATTTATTATTATGATGAAAAAAAAAGATGTATTAAAAGTGCTTATCTCTGTTTTTAATGCACAGTTGTGGTATTGATGGTAATGTTTTTTTTTCTAGCTGCAAACATACACATAATGATAGGCAATGACTTGTGTCAGAAAGAAAAGGTTCTAAAAATTTTACCAGTCATCTAAGAAGATGTAGATTTTAAAGTAGAAATTGTAATAGCAAATAAATTGTTGTAAATCTTATGTCTTAATTTACCTTACGATGTTCCGATATTTTTATGGGAAAGCATATATTTTTTTTTAAAAAAAATAAGTGATCTGGGTAAGTCACGTAATCAGCTGCGTGACCCTGAATAAAGTTAATTCAGTCTAATCCTTGTAAAAATATGTAATATTATGTTTAATCATATGCCCTTATATCTATAACACTGCATTTGTATTATTATGATGGAAAAAGAAGATGTATACAAAAGTGCTATCTCTGTTTTTCAATACAGTTATGGGTTTATGGTAATTTTTTTCTAGCTGCACAACATACACATAATGATAGGCAATGACTGATTGTGTCAGAAAGAAAAGGTTTCTAAATTTTACCAGTCATCTAAGAAGATGCTAGATTTAAGTAGAAATTGTAATAGCAAATAAAATGTTGTAATCTTATGTCTTAATTTACCTTTACGATGTTCCGATATTATTTATTGGGAAAGCTATATTTTTTTTTTAAAAAAATAAGTGATCTGGGTAAGTCCCGTAATCAGCTGCGTGACCCTGAGTAAGTTTAATTCAGTCATAATCCTTGTAAAATGTATGTAATATTATGGTTAATCATATGCCCTTATATCTAAACACTGCATTTGTATTATTATGATGGAAAAAAGATGTATAAAAGTGCTTATCTCTGTTTTCAATACAGTTGGGTTGATGGTAATTTTTTTTCTAGCTGCAAACATACACATAATGATAGGCAATGAGATTGTGTCAGAAAGAAAAGGTTTCTAAAACTTTTACCAGTCATCAAGAAGATGCTAGATTTTAAAGTAGAAATTGTAATAGCAAATAAATTGTGTAAATCTTATGTCTTAATTTACCTTTACGATGTTCCGATATTATTTATGGGGAAGCAATATTTTTTTTAAAAAAAATAAGTGATCTGGGTAAGTCACGTAATCAGCTGCGTGACCTGAATGATTTTAATTCAGTCATAATCCTTGTAAAATGTATGTAATATTATGTTTAAACATATGCCCTTAATCTATAAACTGCATTTGTATTATTATGATGAAAAAAAAGATGTATTCAAAAGTGCTTATTCTCTGTTTTTGAATGCACAGTGTGATATGATGGTAATTTTTTTTCTAGCTGCAAACATACACATAATGATAGGCAATGACTGTGTCAGAAAGAAAAGGTTTCTAAAAATTTTACCAGTCATCTAAGAAGATGCTAGATTTTAAAGTAGAAATTGTAATAGCAAATAAATTGTTGTAAATCTATGTCTTAATTTACCTTTACGATGTTCCGATATTATTTATGGGGAAGCATTATTTTTTTTAAAAAAATAAGTGATCTGGGTAAGTCACGTAATCAGCTGCGTGACCCTGAATAAAGTTAATTCAGTCATAATCCTTGTAAAATTATGTAATATTATGTTTAATCATATGCCCTTATATCTATAACACTGCATTTGTATTATTATGATGGAAAAAAAGATGTATTCAAAAGTGCTTATCTCTGTTTTCAATACAGTTATGGGTTTGATGGTAATTTTTTTTTTCTAGCTGCAAACATACCAAATGATAGGCAATGACTGATTGTGTCAGAAAGAAAAGGTTTCTAATACTTTTACAGTCATCTAAAAGATGCTAGATTTTAAAGTAGAAATTGTAATAGCAAATAAAATGTTGTAAATCTTATGTCTTAATTTACCTTTACGATGTTCCGATATTATTATTGGGAAAGCTATTTTTTTTTTAAAAAAAATAAGTGATCTGGGTAAGTCCGTAATCAGCTGCGTGACCCTGAATAAAGTTTAATTCAGTCATAATCCTTGTAAAATGTATGTAATTATGTTTAATCATATGCCCTTATATCTATAACACTGCATTTGTATTATTATGATGGAAAAAAAGATGTATCAAAAGTGCTTATCTCTGTTTTCAATACAGTTGGGTTTGATGGTAATTTTTTTTTTCTAGCTGCAAACATACACATAATGATAGGCAATGAATGATGTGTCAGAAAGAAAAGGTTTCTAAAACTTTTACCAGTCTCTAAGAAGATGGTAGATTTAAAGTAGAAATTGTAATAGCAAATAAATTGTTGTAAATCTTATGTCTTAATTTACCTTTACGATGTTCCGATATTATTTATAGGGAAAGCAATATTTTTTTTTTTAAACAAAGTGTTTGGGTAAGTCAGTAATCAGCTGCGTGACCCTGAATGATTTTAATTCAGTCATAATCCTTGTAAAATGTATGTAATATTATGTTTAATCATATGCCCTTATATCTATAACACTGCATTTGTATTATTATGATGGAAAAAAAGTGTATCAAAAGTGCTTATCTCTGTTTTTCAATACAGTTTGGGTTTGATGGTAATTTTTTTTTTCTAGCTGCAAAAATACACATAATGATAGGCAATGACTTAGGTGTCAGAAAGAAAAGGTTTCTAATACTTTTACCAGTCATCTAAGAAGATGCTAGATTTTAAAGTAGAAATTGTAATAGCAAATAAATTGTTGTAAATCTTATGTCTTAATTTACCTTTACGATGTTCCGATATTATTTATTGGGAAAGCTATATTTTTTTTTAAAAAAATAAGTGATCTGGGTAAGTCCCGTAATCAGCTGCGTGACCCTGAATAAAGGTTAATTCAGTCATAATCCTTGTAAAATATATGTAATATTATGTTTAATCATATGCCCTTATATCTATAACACTGCATTTGTATTATTATGATGGAAAAAGAAGATGTATACAAAAGTGCTTATCTCTGTTTTTCAATACAGTTATGGGTTTTGATGGTAATTTTTTTTTTCTAGCTGCAAACATACACATAATGATAGGCAATGACTGATTGTGTCAGAAAGAAAAGGTTTCTAATACTTTTACCAGTCATCTAAGAAGATGCTAAATTTTAAAGTAGAAATGGTAATAGCAAATAAATTGTTGTAAATCTTATGTCTTAATTTACCTTTACGATGTTCCAATATTATTTATTGGGAAAGCAATATTTTTTTTTTTAAAAAAAATAAGTGATCTGGGTAAGTCACGTAATCAGCTGCGTGAACCTGAATGATTTTTAATTCAGTCATAATCCTTGTAAAATGTATGTAATTTATGTTTAACATATGCCCCTATATCTATAACACTGCATTGTATTATTATGATGAAAAAAAAGATGTATTCAAAAGTGCTTATCTCTGTTTTAATGCACGTTGTGGGTTTTGATGGTAATGTTTTTTTTTTCTAGCTGCAAACATACACATAATGATAGGCAATGACTGATTGTGTCAGAAAGAAAAGGTTTCTAATACTTTTACCAGTCATCTAAGAAGATGCTAGATTTTAAAGTAGAAATTGTAATAGCAAATAAATTGTTGTAAATCTTATGTCTTAATTTACCTTTACGATGTTCCGATATTATTTTTGGGAAAGCAATATTTTTTTTTTTAAAAAAAATAAGTGATCGGGTAAGTCCCGTAATCAGCTGCGTGACCCGAATAAATAATTCAGTCATAATCCTGTAAAAAATATGTAATATTATGTTTATACATAGCCCTTATATCTATAACACTGCATTTGTATTATTATGATGGAAAAAGAAGATGTATACAAAAGTGCTTATCTCTGTTTTTCAATACAGTTATGGGTTTGATGGTAATTTTTTTTTTCTAGCTGCAAACATAACATAATGATAGGCAATGACTGATTGTGTCAGAAGAAAAGGTTTCTAAAACTTTTACCAGTCATCTAAGAAGATGCTAGATGTTAAAGTAGAAATTGTAATAGCAAATAAATTGTTTAAATCTTATGTCTTAATTACCTTTACGATGTTCCGATATTATTTATAGGGAAAGCAATATTTTTTTTTTTTAAAAAATAGTGATTTGGGTAAGTCACAATCAGCTGCGTGACCCTGAATGATTTTAATTCAGTCATAATCTTTAAATGTATGTAATATTATGTTTAATCATATGCCCTTATATCTATAACACTGCATTTGTATTATTAGATGGAAAAAAAGATGTATACAAAGTGCTTATCTCTGTTTTTAATACAGTTATGGTTGATGGTAATTTTTTTTCTAGCTGCAAACATACACATAATGATAGGCAATGACTGATTGTGTCAGAAAGAAAAGGTTTCTAATACTTTTACCAGTCATCTAAGAAGATGTAGATTTAAGTAGAAATTGTAATAGCAAATAAAATGTTGTAATCTTATGTCTTAATTTACCTTTACGATGTTCTATATTATTTATGGGAAAGCATATATTTTTTTTTAAAAAATAAGTGATCTGGGTAAGTCCCGTAATCAGCTGCGTGACCCTGAATGATTTTAATCATCATAATCCTTGTAAAATGTATGTAATATTATGTTTAACATATGCCCTTATATCTATAACACTGCATTGTATTATTATGATGAAAAAAAGATGTATTCAAAAGTGCTTATCTCTCGTTTTTGAATGCACAGTGGTGGAGTGATGGTAATGTTTTTTTTTCTAGCTGCAAACATACACATTGATAGGCAATGACTGTGTCAGAAAGAAAAGGTTTCTAAAACTTTTACCAGTCATCTAAGAAGATGCTAGATAAAGAAGTAGAAATTGTAATAGCAAATAAATTGTTGTAAATCTTATGTCTTAATTTACTTTTACGATGTTCCGATATTATTATAGGGAAAGCAATATTTTTTTTTATTCAAAAAAGTGATTTGGGTAAGTCACATATCAGCTGCGTGACCTGAATGATTTTAATTCAGTCATAATCCTTGTAAAATGTATGTAATATTATGTTTAATCATATGCCCTTATATCTATAACACTGCATTTGTATTATTATGATGGAAAAAAAAGATGTATTCAAAAGTGCTTATCTCTGTTTTTCAATACAGTTATGGGTTTTGATGGTAATTTTTTTTCTAGCTGCAAAACTACACATAATGATAGGCAATGAATGATTGTGTCAGAAAAGAAAGGTTTCTAATACTTTTACCAGTCATCTAAGAAGATGCTAAATTTAAAGTAGAAATTGTAATAGCAAATAAATTGTTGTAAATCTATGTCTTAATTTACCTTTACGATGTTCCGATATTATTTATTGGGAAAGCAATATTTATTTTTTTTAAAAAAATAAGTGATCTGGGTAAGTCAAGTAATCAGCTGCGTGACCCTGAATAAAGTTTAATTCAGTCATAATCCTTGTAAAATGTATGTAATATTATGTTTAATCATATGCCCTTATATCTATAACACTGCATTTGTATTATTATGATGGAAAAAAAAGATGTATTCAAAAGTGCTTATCTCTGTTTTTGAATGCACAGTGTTGGTATTGATGGTAATGTTTTTTTTTCTAGCTGCAAACATACACATAATGATAGGCAATGACTGTGTCAGAAAGAAAAGGTTTCTAAAACTTTTACCAGTCATCTAAGAGATGCTAGATAAAGAAGTAGAAATTGTAATAGCAAATAAATTGTTGTAAATCTTATGTCTTAATTTACCTTTACGATGTTCCGATATTATTTATAGGGAAAGCAATATTTTTTTTATTTCTAAACAAAGTGATTTGGGTAAGTCACATAATCAGCTGCGTGACCTGAATGATTTTAATTCAGTCATAATCCTTGTAAAATGTATGTAATATTATGTTTAATCATATGCCCTATATCTATAACACTGCATTTGTATTATTATGATGGAAAAAGCAGATGTATTCAAAAGTGCTTATCTCTCTGTTTTTCAATGCACAGTGTTGGGTATTGATGGTAATGTTTTTTTTTCTAGCTGCAAACATACACATAATGATAGGCAATGACTGTGTCAGAAAGAAAAGGTTTCTAATACTTTTACCAGTCATCTAAGAAGATGCTAGATTTTAAAGTAGAAATTGTCATAGCAGGGGGCGGAGCCTAGAGACTGATGGAGTAGGACGTGTTCCCGCTGAGCTCCCGAGTCACCCACTTAACCGAGGCTAAAAACGCCCAACAAACAGCACAAAAACCAGTCTAACCGGAGAATTACATTACCCGGCACCGATGACAATGCCCAGGAACGCCAAACACGGGACACCGGCGAAGGAAAAGCTGCAGCAGTTCGCCAGAGCCAACACGCCCCCAGACAAGTCAGGCGCACTCTCCCGCCAACAGGCCGTGCAGGCCTCACAGCAGGAACGCAGCCTACACACAGACCCGACAGGCATGGCTGAGAGCCAGCCAGCCGGGGAAAGCCCCTCCACGGAGTCGCATAAACAACTCTTGGGAGCGATACAGGACACTAAAAAAGCTCTAATGGCAGTCCTCGATGAAGTTAAAACCGACATCAAAACGGACATCTCGCTCCTCCGCCAAGACCTATCAAAGATAAGACATAGAATGGGAGAAGCCGAGGCACGTCTGTCCACATTAGAGGACACGGTCACCCCGCAAGCACAGTCCATCGCAGCACTACAACAGGAACTGACCGCCACTAAGAGCAAGTTAGACGACCTTGAAAACCGCTCAAGGCGACAGAATATACGGTTCATTGGCTTCCCGGAGGGCGCCGAGGGATCGCGGCCCGCGCAGTTCCTGGAGGGCTGGATACATTCATGCTTTGATGCAACAGGACTATCCCCACAACTGGCCATCGAGAGAGCCCACAGAATACCGGCCAAACCCCCTATCCCAGGAGGACCTCCTAGACCCCTTATTGCCCGGTTCTTAAATGCTCGAGACAGAGACACACTACTTCGCATGGCGCGAGAAAAGGCTAACTTGCAGTTTGAGAACACCGCCATCAAACTTTTCCCTGATTTCTCACTGGAATTGCAAAAAAAACGTGCGACGTTTGCAGATGTTAAGAAGAGGCTAATTACAGCTGGAATACCATATTCCATGATGTATCCGGCAAGGCTCAGAGTCCAGCAGGAGGGCCGGGTAAGATTCTTTGAAAACCCCACAGAAGCCTGCCAATGGCTAGACGGCCGATAATCCGAACACTCCCGAACCAGCACTGGGTAAGCTATATCTCTTTTACTCTGCCAACCTGAAACACTCCCCGGCCTTCCCTGGCCCACCAGTGAAAGACCCAAACCCTGGGACCCGGGCTTCCCCCCCCCCCCCCCAGGAGGTACCCCCTGCACCCATAAAATATACAGAGACCACCCCCACAACCACATTCTAACATACTGTACCGGATTACCTCCAGGGCCCCCCCCGGGAAGACCTGTCAGGCCTATCAACCGGCAGACCCTTAACACCCCCCCTACAAACCGCACTTGCTCCGACCCACAACGAGAAGCGGGGTGCCCCGGGGGGGAGGGGGCAACCTCCTCAACGGCATTGAAACCCAATAGAAACCTCATTATACCTGGAAAGCCCAAACCCCACCCAATAAACTCTTAACAACACGATGTGGATGATGAAACACCGTGGGCAGTGGGACCTGGCGGATCATACACGCCCGATCTACCCCTTTGAGAAACACTAACTCTGAAACAGACAAGCACTGCCCGCAAACCACTGGCATACCAATGATTGAACTACACTCGACTAGACCTATCTGCTGGGAGCAGCTGGCTCTGGTGTTCGGGGGGGGGGAGGGGGTGGGAGTGGGGTGAACTTGAATTGTTGTGTCTAACTGTGTTTTGGGTCCCTTTTTTGTTTGATCTGTACATCAATTTCTATACAAACGGTTACCTTCAACTGCATATTAAGAGATCCACCTACCACTAGCTTTACCCCCTTGACAAATGTACATTAGATAACAGCTCTTCAACACATTATCATCTTAGCCAATCTCAGATTGAGTTTGTGCTGGTGGAATAAACCAAACTATACCATATGAAACCCATTCAGGCAAAGCACCAGACGTATAATTGCTTTATAAACTGACAGTAAACTCTATTTGACCCAGGCAACTGACTCACTCTCACTCTCCCCAAGGACCATACGGAGTATCTTTAAATCAATACTACCACTGATATGGTCTCGCGACCTCCCTCCCCTACGGCCCCATGTCCCAAGTCTGCAGTGACATCGCTGGAGTTGTACGATGTACGCGGCAGACTATCCCCATGATGTACCCATTCCTGGTGTTGAGTCGACCCCTCCCACCCTGTACTGCTGCCCCGAAAGTAAAATATGGAGGCTAAACCTTTATAGGCGCTGCTGGACTAATGAGATGGGGGGGGGGAGATTTACTCAGAAATGGTGGGGCTCCCCTGATTTCCACCTCGAGAGGGCCCTCCTTGCTCTTGGTTTATGAAAAAGGCCCCGGGGGGCGGGGCTGGGTGAGGAGATGGCTCGGTGGGGGCTCTGCCACTTTCCAAGATGCATATTTCACAGACCCACAGAAACTCCACTGCTCCGCAAACAAATGCAAGGTCACAGGTCGCTTGTGCTCTCTTTTGCCCATTCCCCGTGCCCCCTCCCACTATATGGAAAAGATACCTGTTTATGGAGGGTGGCTGTATACACCCGGCACTCCCCCCTCTACATGAAAAAGACTGATAAACCAACCAATCATCAAATGCTGGGAAGGTTAATAATATATATCTATAAGATGCCTTGGAATATATGACAGCTTAGGCCATATTGACATTAACCTTCCATGCTACATGCTGATTTTATGAAAAATGTGGAGGGGAACGGTGCTTGTATTGTCCTTTATAATTGCAAAGTCTTAATGATATTTAATGGGATGCGTTATTGTGTATACGGGGTTACTTCCCCCTGTGCATGTGACCATTGGATCCTCGCCCCCCCGTTTGCCTGGCTTCGCCCTTCCCCCTGCGCCCCTGCCTTGACTCGCCCCCCTGTGCCTACGGCCAACTGCCCCGAATATTCCAACAGGGGCAAGTGGAAACTAAACACATAGCAATTCCCGTATAGCCAAGACCCCATTTCACGGTCGGGGTGGGGGGAGAGGTCGCCAACCATAGCTGTTGTGCAAATGTGGCCCAGAGATGCGCCCCGGCGGACGGCCTGGGCCCCCCCCCCTCCGGACTACGGATGGATGGCCACTCAGATAATGTTAAAGCCTAAACCCGCCATGATCCCCCCAACCCAGGGAACAATTGGAAATGTACCAATAAACCTGTGACTCGAATTATCACATGGGGTGGCGGTGCGGGCGGGGTTGCATGGGGCGAAGCCAGTGCTGGTGTGCCGGATCTTTGCCTACCTAACTATACTGCATCTGAATGCCCCAGGTTAATGTTGAACCCCTTCTTTCTTTCGCCCCCTCTTCCTATCCTCTTCTCTCTCCCTCTATAACTATAAGCTTTGTGCTGGTTGCAAATCTACGAATGACTCGGGAAACCACCACAGTTTCTGACCTCCTTGCAGAAACTGCACCTTGGTGCAACCCCAATTTCAAGCACTAGTTCGACTAGAGCTGTTCTGGAAAAAGTTCTAACAGTTAGTTGTTCACTGTAAGTTACTAAATTACTCCCAAGTATGGAAAATATACATGTAATACTATACTATGTTCTACAAAACCGATTAATAGGCAAAATCTCTCAACTGCCTCGAACCCCAATGTGGAGCAATACGATGGAAGCAACTCAACTAACCCACCACCTGACCCCCACCCCTCCCTCTCATATCCCCATCCCTTCCCTCCTTACCAAATGTGACTTAAAAAAGAAAAAACCTTTAAATGATGAATCCAACACTTAAGTTATTGTCGTGGAATGTTAGGGGCCTGAACAACCCCACTAAGCGGCTGTCCGTATTCACACAAATTCAATCCTACCAAGCAGACTTAATCTGCCTGCAAGAAACACACCTTACCACAGAAACAATCCACTATATGCAGCGACCATGGATAGGCTGGGCAGCTCATAGCACCCACTCCTCCTACTCCAGCGGAATCTCTATCCTAATACACAGAAGAGTGAAACATACAATACATGAAACCCACTCAGACAAAAAAGGAAGATTCCTGTTCATAGCACTCTCCATCGAATCAGTACTGTACAACATCATCGGGATATATGACCCCCCCCCAGCTAAACAACAACCACTAAAAGAAACCCTACCCTATCTTGTAAAATACCCACAGGCATACACCATCTGTCTAGGAGACTTCAATGCGCTAATGAACCCCTCAATAGACAAACTACACTCCAGCACCAATACAACAACCTCACCCTTGACGTATCTTATTTCCGAACTTCAGTGGATAGACACATGGAAATTTACACACCCCCACACCTTGGAATACACATGCCTTATCCCGCATTGACTACATTTTCACTAACAAAAAGCTATCCACAGATATAATTAGAGTCTCCCACCTACCCCGGGGCATCTCGGACCACTCCCCCATAATGCTAGAACTCCACAATCCAACACCCCAAAGCCAAACCAATAGAACCTGGAGCTTTCACCCCTTTTGGCTCACACAAATCCCAACACCGGACCCCATAATTACACAATTAGAAGTTTTCCTCCAACATAACCAATCAGAAACAACACCAGGTAACAGGTGGGAGACCTTCAAAGCCGTACTTAGAGGGAACCTGCAAAGCACTATCACCCACATCAAAAAGACAGCACGACAAAACGAAACCCTCTCAACTGCTTCCCTGCAGGCTGCGGAGGCAGAATACATAAACAACCCCACCCCAAGCACGAAAACAGCTTGGCATGTAGCTCAATCCCTCTACAACTCCATAATAAAAGAGAAGATGTCTAGGAAGGAGTTCTTCACCAGACAGACATACTTTGAACATGGCCATCAGGCTGCCAAGCTGCTTGCAAGGATAGCACATGGCCCAATAGACAGTAACACAATCACAAGTATCCAGGACCCAGAAATGGGCCTCTGCCAAAAAACACCAGAAATTCTAAACTGCTTTATAAAATATTACTCCGAACTCTACAAATCACAGCTAAATAACGCAACACCCAACATAACGTCCACTCTGAATAAGATTACATTCCCCAAGTTACACCAATCAGATAGACTTGCCCTCGAAGCAGAAATCTCCTTACCCGAACTCAGAGATGCTCTGGGACATATGACAAATAAAAAAACCCCGGGCCCAGATGGAATCCCGGTGGATGTATATAAGAGATATGATGAACACTCCCTACCAGCCCTATTAGACGCGCTCAATGAAGCCCTCCACAAGAACACACTCCCTGACTCCATGTACAATGCACACATCACCCTCATCCCTAAACCCGACAAAAACCTGCAGGACCCTGCCTCATACCGCCCCATCTCACTGCTGAATGCAGATTATAAACTCCTAGCGAAGGTCCTAGCTAATAGACTACAACAAGTCATAACATCAATTATTCACCCAGATCAAACGGGATTTATACCCGGGAAATCCACCTCGATTAATATCAGGAAAACCCTCATCAACACCCTAGTAGACCATGATAACTCTGGATCCCGCATAATAGTCTCCCTCGATGCTACCAAAGCATTTGATTCAATCGAATGGCCCTTTCTATGGGAATGTATGAGACGCTTTGGAATAGGCCCAATATACCGAAAATGGGTACAGATCTTATATAAACACCCAACAGCATCCATTAAAGTAAACGGAAGAATCTCCGACCCTTTCCCCTTGGCTAGGGGCACTAGACAGGGCTGTCCCCTCTCCCCATACTTATTCGCTCTGGCAATTGAGCCCCTAGCAATCCAGCTGAGATCTCACCCAGACATCTCTGGTCTATCACTAGGCCAACACACCGCATTAGTAAGCTTATACGCGGATGACCTGCTTCTGTTTCTGGGAAACTCAGACAAATCACTCCGAACAGCACACAAACTTATTACCCAATACGGACCAATCTCGGGTCTACATATTAACTGGTCCAAGTCAGCACTACTCCCCATCGACAAACAGGCGCATATCCCACTGTTCGCCCGACACTTGCTCCCCAAAGTCAACAACTTCAAATATCTCGGAATCCACATCACTCAATCACCAACCGATTTTTATGACTTAAACATCACACCCCTTCTCTCAACGACAACCAACAAAATCAAAAGCTGGCAGAACCTCCCACTAAACCTCATAGGTAGAGTCAACCTCATCAAAATTATAATACTACCAAAACTGCTGTATGTACTCCAACATAGTATGGTATATGTCCCAGATTCCTTCTTTCAAAAACTACAAAGTCTACTGATCCCCTTCCTATGGAACCGAAAACGAGCCAGGGTTAAATTCAAAACCCTCACAAGACCCAAAACACAGGCAGGCCTTGCACTACCAAACTTCCAAATGTACTATTTAGCCGGACAACTAAAATACTTCAAACTCTGGATCTCACCCGAACTCCAAGACACACCTAACCCCCCTACACCAAATTTATATGACACAGAGGGCATGCTCCTAGCATACCTCCCAACACACCCCCTGGTTTTCCTAAATAGCCCTTCATATAATCTGCCAGCTGGAGGAACCGAACTACACAAACAGCAGTACAAAGTCTGGAACAAGACACAACGACTAATCAACTACACGGATACACCTGAGGACACCCCATTATGGCACAACTACAACTTCCCACACCTCCAATCTCTTAATATAGGCCACTCGCTAGAACGAATTGGTATCACCAAGTTCTCCCACATCGCTAAAAACAATCAACTCATCACCTTCCAAGAATTCAAACAAAAATTTAAGGTCCGAGACAATTACTTGTTCCAATACCTACAACTAAGATACTGTCTACTATCTGAATTTCAAACCACTAATCTCCCAGTTTCTTGCAACCCCATTATCAATATACTCACACAAGGAGAAACAAGGCATATAATATCTAATCTATACACATACCTGCTAACCGCACAACTACCAGAAGACAACATGCCCATCCTGGAAAAATGGTCACGATATATCCCCTCACTCACTCCCGACGACTGGGATGAGTTAGCCGAAACCCATATCAAAGCATCCCCATCAGCCCCCAACCGACTCATGCAATTTTACATCCTCCATCAAGCCTATATAACCCCCCTTAGGAAATCTCGTATGAGCTCCAGTTTTAACTCTGAATGCCCCAAATGTAAGCAGGAACACGCAGACTTCTGGCATATGATCTGGACATGCCCCAGAGTACAAAAATTCTGGGGAAAGGTCCTACATCATCTATCCGGCATTCTCCCCTTCCCGATCCCCTCGGACCCCAAAATATGCCTGTTAGGGATACAGGAAGCAGATGTATGGAGTCACACACACTTAACCCTAATAAGAGAAGCTTTATTCTTTGCCAGAAGAACCATAATCCTCCAATGGATGGCACCTACATCCTCTAAACTTAAGATATGGAAAACATTGATAAATAACACACACCCGATGATCAGAGTGATTTACCAAAGCCGCGGCCGCTTAAATAAATTTAACAATATCTGGACCCCGTGGTACGATCACATCTAGATAACTGTGTTCGCCCTAGTCATAAACACGACGAATGACCAACAATGATGGGAATCTGGTAAAGGAAAATCGAACTATGTCACACAACCTCCACCTACTTACCCCTTCACCCCCCACTACAACCGATTTGCTTCCATCGCTGATCCGCAAACACTTGAGGTACTTCGCTCTCTACTACCTGATCCAAGTTACCCCCTTCCCTCCATATAACCCGATCATTGAGTAGATTTGTATCTACATTTAATATAGGTTATCGATAAAACAAACATTTACATTCCTCCATGTTAAAAATAACCCTTTTATGTACTCATTTGATGAATATGAATGATGTTGAAAGCTACTAAGGGAAATTTTATGTACCCTGTATACAATGGAACCTATGTTTTCTCAATAAATAAACGAGTTTAAAAAAAGAAATTGTCATAGCAAATAAATTGTTGTAAATCTTATGTCTTAATTTACCTTTACGATGTTCCGATATTATTTATTGGGAAAGCAATATTTATTTTTTTTAAAAAAATAAGTGATCTGGGTAAGTCACGTAATCAGCTGCGTGACCCTGAATGATTTTTAATTCAGTCATAATCTTTGTAAAATGTATGTAATATTATGTTTAATCATATGCCCTTATATCTATAACACTGCATTTGTATTATTATGATGGAAAAAAAAAGATGTATTCAAAAGTGCTTATCTCTCTGTTTTTCAATGCACAGTGTTGGGTATTGATGGTAATTTCTAAACAAAGTGATTTGGGTAAGTCACTAATCAGCTGCGGGACCCTGAATGATTTTTAATTCAGTCATAATCCTTGTAAAATGTATGTAATATTATGTTTAATCATACGCCTTATATCTATAACACTGCATTTGTATTTTATGATGGAAAAAAAAGATGTATTCAAAAGTGCTTATCTCTCTGTTTTAATGCACAGTGTGGGTATTGATGGTAATGTTTTTTTTTCTAGCTGCAAACATACACATAATGATAGGCAATGACGTGTGTCAGAAAGAAAAGGTTTCTAAACTTTTACCAGTCATCTAAGAGATGCTGATAAAGAAGTAGAAATTGTAATAGAAATAAATTGTTGTAAATCTTATGTCTTAATTTACCTTACGATGTTCGATATTATTATAGGGAAAGCAATATTTTTTTTTTTAAAAAGTGATTTGGGTAAGTCACATATACAGCTGCGTGACCCTGAATGATTTTAATTCAGTCATAATCCTGTAAAATGTATGTATATTATGTTTAATCATATGCCCTTATATCTATAACACTGCATTTGTATTATTATGATGGAAAAAAGATGTATCAAAAGTGCTTATCTCTGTTTTTCAATACAGTTATTGGGTTTGATGGTAATTTTTTTTTTCTAGCTGCAAACATACACATATGAGGCAATGACTGATGTGTCAGAAGAAAAGGTTTCTAATTTTTACCAGTCATCTAAGAAGATGCTAGATTTTAAAGTAGAAATTGTATAATGCAAATAAATTGTGTAAATCTTATGTCTTAATTTACCTTTACGATGTTCCGATATTATTTATTGGGAAAGAATATTTTTTTTTTAAAAAAATAAGTGATCTGGGTAGTAGTAATCAGCTGCGTGACCCTGAATGATTTTAATTCAGCATAATCCTTGTAAAATGTATGTAATATTATGTTAACATATGCCCTTATATCTATAACACTGCATTTGTATTATATGATGAAAAAAAAGATGTATTCAAAAGTGCTTATCTCTCTGTTTTTAATGACAGTGTGGGTTTGAGGTAATTTTTTTTTTCTAGCTGCAAACATACACATAATGATAGGCAATGACTGTTGTGTCAGAAGAAAAAGTTTCTAATACTTTTACCAGTCATCTAAGAAGATGCTAGATTTTAAGTAGAAATTGTAATAGCAATAAAATTGTTGTAAATCTTATGTCTTAATTTACCTTTACGATGTTCCGATATTATTTATTGGGAAAGCATATTTTTTTTTTAAAAAAATAAGTGATCTGGGTAAGTCACGTAATCAGCTGCGTGACCCTGAATAAGTTAATTCAGTCATAATCCTTGTAAAATATGTAATATTATGTTTAATCATATGCCCTTATATCTATAACACTGCATTTGTATTATTATGAGGAAAAAAGAAGATGTATAAAAGTGCTTATCTCTGTTTTTCAATACAGTAGGGGTTGATGGTAATTTTTTTTTTCTAGCTGCAAACATACACATAATGAAGGCAATGACGATTGTGTCAGAAAAGAAAGGTTTCTAACTTTTACCAGTCATCTAGAAGATGCTAGATTTTAAAGTAGAAATTGTAATGCAAATAAATTGTTGTAAATCTTATGTCTTAATTTACCTTTACGATGTTCCGATATTATTATAGGGAAAGAATATTTTTTTTTTTAAAAAAGTGAATTGGGTAGTCACGTAATCAGCTGCGTGACCCTGAATGATTTTATTCAGTCATAATTTGTAAAATGTATGTAATATTATGTTTATCATATGCCCTTATATCTAACACTGCATTTGTATTATTATGATGGAAAAAAGATGTATCAAAAGTGCTTATCTCTGTTTTCAATACAGTATGGGTTTATGGTAATTTTTTTTCTAGCTGCAAAACATACCATAATGATAGGCAATGACTGATTGTGTCAGAAAGAAAAGGTTTCTAATACTTTTACCAGTCATCTAAGAAGATGCTAGATTTTAAGTAGAAATGTAATAGCAAATAAATGTTGTAATCATGTCTTAATTTACCTTTACGATGTTCCGATATTATTATTGGGAAAGCAATATTTTTTTTTTTAAAAAATAAGTGATCTGGGTAGTAGTCCCGTATCAGCTGCGTGACCCTGAATGATTAATTCAGCATAATCCTTGTAAAATGTATGTAATATTTGTTTAACATATGCCCTTATTCTATAACACTGCATTTGTATTATGATGAAAAAAAAGATGTATTCAAAAGTGCTTATCTCTCTGTTTAATCACAGTGTGGTTTTGATGGTAATTTTTTTTTTCTAGCTGCAAACATACACATAATGATAGGCAATGACTGTGTCAGAAAGAAAAGGTTTCTAAAACTTTTACCAGTCATCTAAGAAGATGCTAGATTTAAAGTAGAAATTGTAATAGCAAATAAATGTTGAAATCTTATGTCTTAATTTATTTACGATGTTCCGATATTATTTATGGGAAAGCATATTTTTTTTTTAAAAAAAGTGATTTGGGTAAGTCACTAATCAGCTGCGTGACCCTGAATGATTTTTAATTCAGTCATAATCCTTGTAAAATGTATGTAATTTATGTTTAATCATATGCCCTTATATCTATAACACTGCATTTGTATTATTATGATGATGAAAAAAAGATGTTACAAAAGTGTTATCTCTGTTTTTCAATACAGTTGGGTTGATGGTAATTTTTTTTTTTCTAGCTGCAAACATACACATAATGATAGGCAATGACTGATTGTGTCAGAAAGAAAAGGTTTCTAAACTTTTACCAGTCATCTAAGAAGATGCTAGATTTAAAGTAGAAATTGTAATAGCAAATAAATTGATTGTAAATCTTAGTCTTAATTACCTTTACGATGTTCCGATATTATTTATGGGAAAGCATATTTTTTTTTTTAAAAATAAGTGATTTGGGTAGCACGTAATCAGCTGCGTGACCTGAATGATTTTTATTCAGTCATAATCCTTGTAAAATGATGTAATATTATGTTTAATCATATGCCCTTATACATAACACTGCATTTGTATTATTATGATGGAAAAAGAAGATGTATTCAAAAGTGCTTATCCTCTGTTTTCAATACAGTTATGGGTTGATGGTAATTTTTTTTTTCTAGCTGAAACATACACATAATGATAGGCAATGACTGATGTGTCAGAAAGAAAAGGTTTCTAAACTTTTACCAGTCATCTAAGAAGATGCTAGATTTTAAAGTAGAAATTGTAATAGCAAATAATTGTTGTAAATTATGTCTTAATTTACCTTTACGATGTTCCGATATTATTTATTGGGAAAGCTATATTTTTTTTAAAAAAATAAGTGATCTGGGTAAGTCCAGTAATCAGCTGCGTGACCCTGATAAAGTTAATTCAGTCATAATCCTTGTAAAATGTATGTAATATTATGTTTAATCATATGCCCTTATATCTATAACACTGCATTTGTTTATTATGATGGAAAAAAAAGATGTATTCAAAAGTGCTTATCTCTGTTTTCAATCACAGTTATGGGTTTTGATGGTAATTTTTTTTTTCTAGCTGCAAACATACACATAATGATAGGCAATGACTGATTGTGTCAGAAAGAAAAGGTTTCTAATACTTTTACCAGTCATCTAAGAAGATGCTAAATTTTAAAGAGAAATTGTAATAGCAAATAAATTGTTGAAATCTTATGTCTTAATTACCTTTACGAGTTCCTATTATTTATTGGGAAAGCAATATTTTTTTTTTTTAAAAAAATAAGTGATCTGGGTAAGTCACGTAATCAGCTGCGTGAACCTGAATGATTTTTAATTCAGTCATAATCCTTGTAAAATGTATGTAATATTATGTTTAACCATATGCCCTTATATCTATAACACTGCATTTGTATTATTATGATGAAAAAAAGATGTATTCAAAAGTGCTTATCTCTCTGTTTTAATGCACAGTGTGAGTATTGATGGTAATGTTTTTTTTTCTAGCTGCAAACATACACATAATGATAGGCAATGACTGTGTCAGAAAGAAAAGGTTTCTAAAACTTTTACCAGTCACTAAGAAGATGCTAGATAGAAGTAGAAATTGTAATAGCAAATAAATTGTTGTAAATCTTATGTCTTAATACTTTTACGATGTTCCGATATTATTTATGGGAAAGCAATATTTTTTTTTTAAAAAAGTGATCTGGGTAAGTCAGTAATCAGCTGCGTGACCCTGAATGATTTTAATTCAGTCATAATCCTTGTAAAATGTATGTAATATTATGTTTAATATATGCCCTTATATCTATAACACTGCATTTGTATTATTTGATGGAAAAAAAAGATGTATTCAAAGTGCTTATCTTCTGTTTTTCAATACAGTTGGGTTTGATGGTAATTTTTTTTTTCTAGCTGCAAACATACACATAATGATAGGCAATGACTGATGTGTCAGAAAGAAAAGGTTTCTAATACTTTTACAGTCATCTAAGAAGATGCTAAATTTTAAAGTGAAATTGTAATAGCAAATAAATTGTTGTAAATCTTATGTCTTAATTTACCTTTACGATGTTCCATATTATTTAGGGAAAGCATATTTTTTTTTTTAAAAAATAAGTGATCTGGGTAAGTCACGTAATCAGCTGCGGAACTGAAGTTTTTAATTCAGTCATAATCCTTGTAAAGTATGTAATATTATGTTTAACATATGCCCTTATATCTATAACACTGCATTTGTATATTATGATGAAAAAAAAGATGTATTCAAAAGTGCTTATCTCTGTTTTAATCACAGTGTGGGTATTGATGGTAATTTTTTTTTTCTAGCTGCAAACATACACATAATGATAGGCATGACTGTGTGTCAGAAAGAAAAGGTTTCTAAACTTTTACCAGTCATCTAAGAAGATGCTAGATAAAGTAGAAATTGTAATAGCAAATAAATTGTTGTAAACTTATGTCTTAATTTACTTTACGATGTTCCGATATTATTATAGGGAAAGCAATATTTTTTTTTTAAAAAGTGATCTGGGTAAGTCACTAATCAGCTGCGTGACCCTGAATGATTTAATCAGTCATATACCTTGTAAAATGTATGTAATATTATGTTTAATCATATGCCCTTAATCTATAACACTGCATTTATATTATGATGGAAAAAAAAGATGTATTCAAAAGTGCTTATCTCTGTTTTCAATACAGTTATGGGTTTGATGGTAATTTTTTTTTTCTAGCTGCAAACATACACATAATGATAGGCAATGACTGATTGTGTCAGAAAGAAAGTTTCTAATACTTTTACCAGTCATCTAAGAAGATGTAAATTTAAAGTAGAATTGTAATAGCAAATAAATTGTTGTAAATCTTATGTCTTAATTTACCTTTACGATGTTCCGATATTATTTATTGGGAAAGCAATATTTATTTTTTTTAAAAAAATAAGTGATCTGGGTAAGTCAAGTAATCAGCTGCGTGACCCTGAATAAAGTTTAATTCAGTCATAATCCTTGTAAAATGTATGATATTATGTTTAATCATATGCCCTTAATCTATAACACTGCATTTGTATTATTATGATGGAAAAAAAGATGTATTCAAAAGTGCTTATCTCTCTGTTTTGAATGCACAGTGTTGGGTATTGATGGTATGTTTTTTTTTTCTAGCTGCAAACATACAACAATGATAGGCAATGACTGTGTCAGAAAAAAGGGTTCTAAAAATTTTACCAGTCATCTAAGAAGATGCTAGATAAAGAAGTAGAAATTGTAATAGCAAATAAATTGTTGTAAATCTTATGTCTTAATTTACCTTTACGATTTCATGTTCGATATATTTATAGGGAAAGCAATATTTTTTATTCTAAACAAAGTGATTTGGGTAAGTCACATAATCAGTGCGTGACCTGAATGATTTTTAATTCAGTCATAATCCTTGTAAAATGTATGTAATATTAGTTTAATCATATGCTTATATCTATAACACTGCATTTGTATTATTATGATGGAAAAAGCAGATGTATTCAAAAGTGCTTATCTCTCTGTTTTTCAAACAGTGTTGGGTATGATGGTAATGTTTTTTTTTTTAGCTGCAAACATACACATAATGATAGGCAATGACTGTGTCAGAAAGAAAAGGTTCTAATACTTTTACCAGTCATCTAAGAAGATGCTAGATTTAATAAAGTAGAAATTGTCATAGCAGGGGGCGGAGCCTAGAGACTGATGGAGTAGGACGTGTTCCCGCTGAGCTCCCGAGTCACCCACTTAACCGAGGCTAAAACGCCAACAAACAGCACAAAAAACCAGGTAACCGGAGAATTACATTACCCGGCACCGATGACAATGCCAGGAACGCCAAACACGGGACAACGGCGAAGGAAAAGCTGCAGCAGTTCGCCAGAGCCAACACGCCCCCAGACAAGTCAGGCGCACTCTCCGCCAACAGGCCGTGCAGGCCTCACAGCAGGAACGCAGCCTACACACAGACCCGACAGGCATGGCTGAGAGCCAGCCAGCCGGGGAAAGCCCCTCCACGGAGTCGCAAAAACAACTCTTGGGAGCGATACAGGACACTAAAAAAGCTCTAATGGCAGTCCTCGATGAAGTTAAAACCGACATCAAAACGGACATCTCGCTCCTCCGCCAAGACCTATCAAAGATAAGACATAGAATGGGAGAAGCCGAGGCACGTCTGTCCACATTAGAGGACACGGTCACCCCGCAAGCACAGTCCATCGCAGCACTACAACAGGAACTGACCGCCACTAAGAGCAAGTTAGACGACCTTGAAAACCGCTCAAGGCGACAGAATATACGGTTCATGGCTTCCCGGAGGGCGCCGAGGGATCGCGGCCCGCGCAGTCCTGGAGGGCTGGATACATTCATGCTTTGATGCAACAGGACTATCCCCAAAATGGCCATCGAGAGAGCCCACAGAATACCGGCAAACCCCCTATCCCAGGAGGACCTCCTAGACCCCTTATTGCCGGTTCTTAAATGCTCGAGACAGAGACACACTACTTCGCATGGCGCGAGAAAAGGCTAACTTGCAGTTTGAGAACACCGCCATCAAACTTTTCCCTGATTTCTCACTGGAATTGCAAAAAAAACGTGCGACGTTTGCAGATGTTAAGAAGAGGCTAATTACAAGTGGAATACCCATTCCATGATGTATCCGGCAAGGCTCAGAGTCCAGCAGGAGGGCGGGTAAGATTCTTTGAAAACCCCACAGAAGCCTGCCAATGGCTAGACGGCCGATAATCCGAACACTCCCGAACCAGCACTGGGTAAGCTATATCTCTTTACATCTGCCAACCGAAACACTCCCGGCCTTCCCTGGCCCACCAGTGAAAGACCCAAACCCTGGGACCCGGGCTTCCCCCCCCCCCCCCAGGAGGTACCCCCTGCACCCATAAATATACAGAGACCACCCACACCCCATTCTAACATACTGTACCGGATTACCTCCAGGGCCCCCCCCGGAAGACCTGTCAGGCCATCAACCGGCAGACCCTTAACACCCCCCTACAAACCGCACTTGCTCCGACCCCACACGAGAGCGGGGTGCCCCGGGGGGGAGGGGCAACCTCCTCAACGGCATTGAAACCCAATAGAAACCTCATATACCTGGAAAGCCCAAACCCCACCCAATAAACTCTTAACAACACGATGTGGATGATGAAACACCGTGGGCAGTGGGACCTGGCGGATCATACACGCCCGATACTCCCTTTGAGAAACACTAACTCGAAACAGACAAGCACTGCCCGCAAAACACTGGCATACCAATGATTGAACTAACATCGACTAGACCTATCTGCTGGGAGCAGCTGGCTCTGGTGTTCGGGGGGGGGAGGGGGTGGGAGTGGGGTGAACTTGAATTGTTGTGTCTAACTGTGGTTGGGTCCCTTTTTTGTTTGATCTGTACATCAATTTCTATACAAAAAGGTTACCTTCAAATGCATATTAAGAGATCCACCTACCACTAGCTTTACCCCCTTGACAAATGTACATTAGAAACAGCTCTTCAACACATTATCATCTAGCCAATCTCAGATTGAGTTTGTGGGTGGAATAAACCAAACTATACCATATGAAACCCATTCAGGCAAAGCACCAGACGTATATGCTTATAAAACTGACAGTAAACTCTATTTGACCCAGGCAACTGACTCACTCTCACTCTCCCAAGGACCATACGGAGTATCTTTAAATCCATACTACCACTGATATGGTCTCGCGACCTCCCTCCCCTACGGCCCATGTCCCAAGTCTGCAGTGACATCGCTGGAGTTGTACGATACGCGGCAGACTATCCCCATGATGTACCCATTCCTGGTGTTGAGTCGACCCCTCCCACCCTGTACTGCTGCCCCGAAAGTAAAATATGGAGGCTAAAACTTATAGGCGCTGCTGGACTAATGAGATGGGGGGGGGAGATTTACTCAGAAATGGTGGGGCTCCCCTGATTTCCACTCGAGAGGGCCCTCCTTGCTCTTGGTTTATGAAAAAGGCCCCGGGGGGCGGGGCGTGGTGAGGAGATGGCTCGGTGGGGGCTCTGCCACTTTCCAAGATGCATATTTCACAGACCCACAGAAACTCCACTGCTCCGCAAACAAATGCAAGGTCACAGGTCGCTTGTGCTCTCTTTTGCCCATCCCGTGCCCCCTCCCACTATATGGAAAAGATACCTGTTTATGGAGGGTGGCTGTATACACCCGGCACTCCCCTCTACATGAAAAAGACTGATAAACCAACCAATCATCAAATGCTGGGAAGGTTAATAATATATATCTATAAGATGCTTGGAATATATGACAGCTTAGGCATATTGAAATTAACCTTCCATGCTACAATGCTGATTTTATGAAAAATGTGGAGGGGAACGGTGCTTGTATTGTCCTTATAATGCAAAGTCTTAATGATATTTAATGGGATGTATTGTGTATACGGGGTTACTCCCCCTGTGCATGTGACATTGGATCCTGCCCCCCCGTTTGCCTGGCTTCGCCCTTCCCCCTGCGCCCTGCCTTGACTCGCCCCCTGTGCCTACGGCCAACTGCCGAATATCCAACAGGGGCAAGTGGAAACTAAACACATAGCAATTCCCGTATAGCCAAGACCCCCATTCACGGTCGGGGTGGGGGGAGAGGTCGCCAACATAGCTGTTGTGCAAATGTGGCCCAGAATGCGCCCCGGCGGACGGCCTGGGCCCCCCCCCCTCCGACTACGGATGGATGGCCACTCAGATAATGTTAAAGCCTAAACCCGCCATGATCCCCCCAACCAGGGAACAATTGGAAAGTACCAATAAACCTGACTCGAATTATCACATGGGGTGGCGGTGCGGGCGGGGTTGCATGGGGCGAAGCCAGTGCTGGTGTGCCGGATCTTTGCCTAACTAACTATAATGCATCTGAATGCCCCAGGTTAATGTTGAACCCCTTCTTTCTTTCGCCCCCTCTTCCTTCCTCTTTCTCTCCCTCTATAACTATAAGCTTTGTGCTGGTTGCAAATCTACGAATGAATCGGGAACACCACAGTTTCTGAATCCCTTGCAGAAACTGCACCTTGGTGCAACCCCAATTTCAAGCACTAGTTCGACTAGAGCTTGTCTGGAAAAAGTTCTAACAGTTAGTTGTTCACTGTAAGTTACTAAAATATCCCAAGTATGGAAAATAACATGTAATACTAACTATGTTCTACAAAAACGATTAATAGGCAAAATCTCTCAACTGCCTCGAACCCCAATGTGGAGCAATACGATGGAAGCAACTCAACTAACCCACCACCTGACCCCCACCCCTCCTTCATATCCCCATCCCTTCCCTCCTTACCAAATGTGACTTAAAAAGAAAAAACCTTTAAATGATGAATCCAACACTTAAGTTATTGTCGTGGAATGTTAGGGGCCTGACAACCCCACTAAGCGGCTGTCCGTATTCACACAAATTCAATCCTACCAAGCAGAATTAATCTGCCTGCAAGAAACACACCTTACCACAGAAACAATCCACTATATGCAGCGACCATGGGAGGCTGGGCAGCTCATAGACCCACTCCTCCTACTCCAGCGGAATCTCTATCCTAATACACAGAAGAGTGAAACATACAATACATGAAACCCTCAGACAAAAAAGGAAGATTCCTGTCATAGCACTCTCCATCGAATCAGTACTGTACAACATCATCGGGATATATGACACCCCCCCCAGCTAAACAACACCACTAAAAGAAACCCTACCCTATCTGAAAATACCCAGGCATACACCATCTGTCTAGGAGACTTCAATGCGTAATGAACCCCTCAATAGACAAACTACACTCCAGCACCAATACAACAACCTCACCCTGACGTATCTTATTTCGAACTTCAGTGGATAGAAACATGGAAATTTACACACCCCCACACCTTGGAATACACATGCTTATCCCGCATTGACTACATTTTCACTAACAAAAAGCTATCCACAGATATAATTAGAGTCTCCACCTACCCGGGGCATCTCGGACCACTCCCCCATAATGCTAGAACTCCACAATCCACCCCAAAGCCAAACCAATAGACATGGAGCTTTCACCCCTTTGGCTCACACAAATCCCAACACGGACCCCATAATTACACAATTAGAAGTTTTCCTCCAACATAACCAATCAGAAACAACACCAGGTAACAGGTGGGAGACCTTCAAAGCCGTACTTAGAGGGAACCTGCAAAGCCTATCACCCACATCAAAAAGACAGCACGACAAACGAAACCCTCTCAACTGCTTCCCTGCAGGCGCGGAGGCAGAATACATAAACAACCCCACCCCAAGCACGAAAACAGCTTGGCATGTAGCTCAATCCCTCTACAAACTCCATAATAAAAGAGAAGATGTCTAGGAAGGAGTTCTTCACCAGACAGACATACTTTGAACATGGCCATCAGGCTGCCAAGCTGCTTGCAAGGATAGACATGGCCCAATAGACAGTAACACAATCACAAGTATCCAGGACCCAGAAATGGGCCTCTGCCAAAAAACACCAGAAATTCTAAACTGCTTTATAAAATATTACTCCGAACTCTACAAATCACAGCTAAATAACGCAACACCCAACATAACGTCCACTCTGAATAAGATACATCCCCAAGTACACCAATCAGATAGACTTGCCCTCGAGCGAAGCAGAAATCTCTTACCCGAACTCAGAGATGCTCTGGGACATATGACAAATAAAAAAAACCCGGGCCCAGAGGAATCCCGGGGATGTATATAAGAGATATGATGAACACTCCCTACCAGCCCTATTAGACGCGCTCAATGAAGCCTCCACAAGAACACACTCCCTGACTCCATGTACAATGCACACATCACCCATCCCTAAACCCGACAAAAACTGCAGGACCCTGCCTCATACCGCCCCATCTCAATGCTGAATGCAGATTATAAACTCAGCAGGTCCTAGAGAATAGACTACAAAAAGTCATAACATCAATTATTCACCCAATCAAAAGGGATTTATACCCGGGAAATCACCTCGATTAATATCAGGAAAACCTCATCAACCTAGTAGACCATGATAACTCTGGATCCCGCATAATAGTCTCCCTCGATGCTACCAAAGCATTTGATTCAATCGAATGGCCCTTTCTATGGGAATGTAGAGACGCTTTGGAATAGGCCCATTACCGAAAATGGGTACGATCTTATATAAACACCCAACAGCATCCATTAAAGTAAACGAAGATCTCCGACCCTTTCCCCTTGGCTAGGGGCACTAGACAGGGCTGTCCCCTCTCCCCATACTATTCGCTCTGGCAAAGGTTTCTAAAACTTTTACCAGTCATCTAAGAAGATGCTAGATGTTAAAGTAGAAATTGTAATAGCAAATAAATTGTTGTAAATCTTATGTCTTAATTTACCTTTACGATGTTCCGATATTATTTATAGGGAAAGCAATATTTTTTTTTTTACGATGTTCCGATATTATTTATAGGGAAAGCAATATTTTTTTTTTTTCTAAAAAAAGTGATTTGGGTAAGTCACGTAATCAGCATATATTTATTAAGTAGTAGTCTGCTGGATTTTATGAGAAATAACGAATGCCAGACAAATGTTAATTGGGGTTTTTAATAAAGTTTTCAAGAAGAAAAGCGAGTAAGAAAGTTAGATTCGGCACAGCAGTGGAATGGGGTAAATACTTGTATTTTGCAAAAGCTTTTGATACTGTGCCACATAGGCGACTCATTATGAAACCTGAGGACTGTTGGACTTGAAGAAACATTTTTTTCATGGGATAGAGAACTGTTTTAGATGGCACACAGAGAGTGGGTGGTTAATGGAGCACATCTCTATGTGGGCTAACTTTTTTAAAGCGAGTGCCTCGTGGGGTTTCTGTAACTGGGGGCTGCTTTTCTGTTTTAATGTGTTTATAATGACTTAGAGGGGGGCATTAGAGCAAAGGTCTCAGTGTTTGCTTTGGTGGCAAATAAACTCATGCCAGAACTTTTGGACACTTCAAATGATGTGCAAATGCTGCAAGCAGACCTAGATAGATGATCAAAATGGGCAGCAGAATGACAGATGAGATTCAATGTTGAATACTTTACAGGGGATGCATTTAGGATTTAATCATCCCGGTGCCACCTAAACCATAAATAACTCGGTGGTTAATGCATCTGTAAATGGAAAAAGAATTGGGGAAGTTCTGTATATAACAGACTTAGCTATAGCAAACACTGCAATATGCGGTGCAGTTTTTTTGGAATCCCATATATAAAAGGGCCATCGTGAATTGAAGCAGTTTCAGAGAAGGGCAACTAATTACTAAGGGATGGAATGGGGCTAGAATTGCAGGCAGATTAGACAATTTAGGACTGTTTTAACATTGGAGAAAAAGCGACGTTTGCCATGGGGGACATATAACATTCTAACAAAGTATTAATTGGGACCATACAAAATGGACTCTCTGGTGCATTGTTTCTAATCTTCATCCTTGGGAATCGTGGACATCCTTTAAGGTTGGAAGAAAAGAAGATTCATCTTCAGGCTAGGAAAGGGTTTCTCTTAACAGAGGGTGAATAGGTTGGACTTGATGGACGATGTCTTTAATTCAACCTAATTCTTGTTTACTATGGCGGGTGGTATCCTTGGGCATAGGCCTGCTGATTCCTCTCCTGGATCGGTACGGTAAAAGGTGAGGGCCGCCCAAGCGAGTTTCAGGGCCGCCAATATCACATGTTTCGATTTTGCTTTTTTATAGTGCCACATCCGCAAGAAACATTTCCTCTTAGGTGACTTCTGTCACCCGGCCACCTTACTAAAACTAAATCCCTTCACCTACGAACACCGCTGATTTAAGCCTCAACTGCTCTCACCCAACAGCCTAAGTAAACTATAGCCTGTAAGCCTAATCAGTGGTAGGGAAGGTTGGCTGGAAATTTTTTACGGTAAGCATAATCCTTGACTTTGTCTCCAGAGCACATTTTATTAGTAGTAGTCCGCATATGGATTTAATGAGAAATACCTCATGGCCAGACAAATGTATTGGTTTTATTAGAAGAAGCGAGTAAGAGTTAGATTCAGGCACAGCAGTGGATGGGGTATACTTGAGATTTTTGCGAAAGCCTTTTGATACTGTGCCACATAGGGACTTCATGTATAAAACACTGAGGACTGTTGGCCTTGAAGAACAACATTTGGTTCTGGAAGAGAACTGGTTATTAGAATCGAACAGAGAGTGGTGGGTTAGTGGAGCTACATCTCTGTTTGGCTAACGTTCTTAAGCGGAGTGCCTCGGGGTTCTGTATTACTGGGCTGCTTCTGTTTTAATGTGTTGTAAAGGACTTAGAAGGGGCATTGAGAGCAAGGTCTCATTGTTTAGCGATGACAAAAAACGAAACTATGCAGAACTTTGGGAAACTTCAAAATGATGTTGCAAGTGCTGCCATCGACCTAGATAGATTATCAAAATGGGGCACAGAATGACAGATGATAAATTCAAATTTTTGATAAATTGTTAAGTGATGCATTTAGGATTTAATAATCCCTGTGCCACCTAACACCATCCATTAACTCGGTGTTAAGTCAATCTGTAAATGGAAAAGGAATTGGGGGTTCTGGTAGATAACAGACTTACTTTATAGCAAACGACCGCTAATCGGTGCAGTCTTGGAATCCATATACAAAAGGGGCCATCGTGGAATTGAAGCAGTTCAGTATAAGGGCCAACTAAATCAATAATGGGAATGGATTGGGGCTTGAATATGCAGGCGAGATTAGACAAGTTAGGGCTGTTTTTAACATTGGAGAGCGACGTTTGGCGTGGGGACATATAACATTCTACACATATATTAATGGGCCATACAATGAACTCTCTGGTGCATTGTTTTCTAATAGGTTCATGTTCGGAGGACTCGTGGAACATCCGTTAAGTGGAAGAAAAGAAGATTCATCTTCAGAGCTAGGAACGGTTTCCCCTCTACAGAGGGTGAATAGGTTGAACTTGATACGTAATTGTCTTTACTTCAACCTTAATTACTATTGTTTACTATGAGGGTGTCCATCCTATGGGCCTATGCCATGCTGATGCCCTCTTGGATCGGTACGGGATAAGGTTGAGGGCCGCCAAAGCGAGTTCAGGGCCCAAAGATCACATTTTTTCGATTGCTTTTTAATAAGTGCAATAAATCGCGCAAGAAACAAATTTCCTCTTAGGGTGACTTCTCGTCATCATGACAACCTTACTAATTCCTTCACTCTACGCACACCGGCTGATTTAGCCGCACTGCTCTGGAACCACAGCCTAGTAACTATAACCCTGTGAAGCTAACAATCATGGTAGGGAAGGTGCTGAAACTTTGTTACGGGAGCAAATATCCTTGACTTTTGCTCAGATCGCATTTATAGTAGTAGTATTCTGCATGGATTATGAGACATAACTCATGCCAGACAAAATGTATGGTTTTTTATGAGAAGCGAGTAAGAAGTTAGAATTCCGGCACAGCAGTGGATGGGGTTAATACTTGGGATTTTTGCGAAAATCTTTGGATAACTGTGCCACATCTGGCACTCATGTATAAAACTGAAGCCTGTTGGACTTGAGAAAACATTTGTTCATGATGAGCGACTGGTTAATTTAAGATGGCAAACAGAGAGTGGTGGTTAATGGAGCTACATCTATGTGGGCCTATACGCTAATCGGAGTGCCCTCGGGTTCTGTACTGGGGCGGCTTTCGTTTTAATTTTTTTATAAGTACGTAGAAGGGGGCATTGAGAAGCAAGGTCTCAGTTTTTTGCTGGTGGCGAACTAAACCTAGGCAGAACTGTGGAAACTTCAAATATGTGCAAGTGCTGCAAGCAGACCTAGATAGATTAATCAAAAGGCAGCAGAATGACAGATGAGATTAATGTTTATTAAATGTAAGGGTGATGCATTTAGGATTTAATAATCCCATGTTGCCACCTAAACCATAAAAAACTCGGTGGTGAAGGTGCATCTGTAATGGAAAAAGGATTGGGGGGTTCTGGTAGAGTAACAGACTTAGCTATAGCACCAAAAAAAACCCCGGCAATATGCGTTGCAGTTTGGAATCCCATATATAATTTGCCTCGTGGAAATTGAAGCAGTTTCAGAGAAGGGCAAACAAATTAATAAGGGAAATGGTGGGGCTAAAAATATGCAGGCAGATTGACCAAGTTAGGCACTGGTTTACTTGGAGAAGCGACGTTTTGCGTGGGGACATGGATAACATTCCATCAATAATTAATGGGCATACAATGGACTCTCTGGTGCATTGTTTACTAAAGGTCTTTGGGAGACTCCTTGACAAATCCATTTTTTAAAAGGTGGAAGAACATAATTTCATCTTCAGGCTTGGAAAGGTTTCTTCGCTACAGATGGTGAAAGGTTGACTTGATGGACGTATGTCTTTTATTCAACCTTATTACTAATGGTTACTATGAGGGTGTCCATCCGTTGGGCATTAGCCATTGCTGATCCTTCTCTGGACGGTACGGGAAAAGGTTCCGGCCACCAAAGCGAGTTCAGGGCCGCAAAATATCACATTTTTTCGATTCTTTTATAGTGCCAACATCCGTAAGAACATTTTCTCTTAGGGTGACTTCTCGGTCACCCGCCAACCTACCCATCCTTCACCTATCACACAGCGCTCTGACGCCCCAGTTACACTCCAGGATTTGAATACCCATCCCATCGGATTCCCTCCAGGTTTGGATACCCCCACAGCCAATCCGTGACAGAAGCGGGCAAGGGTATGGGATAGTGGGTGAGCGGGCGAAGAATGGGTGTGAGGGTGAGATCGGGTAAGGGGTGTTTTCCGAGGGGGTAAGGTGGGTACACACGCTAACAATCTGATCTGTCCAAGATTGCCCGACCGGAATCTAAAAAGTTCCGCCCTGCCGTCTTTGAAAGATAGGAAGTCGCAACACAGTCATGAGCGTTCTCAGCTTTAGAAATTATAGGGAGTATGGTTCGTGACTGTCATTATGGTTTCGTGCTGTCAGTATGGACGCCATTTTGTATGATTGAACTGACATCTTATTGTTGTGTGAACGGTCATATGACTACCCACCATCAGCGGACCCCCTTGGGCCTCCTTTGTATTGAGAGGCTGTGGGTGGTGGGAACAGCAAATTGGTTTGCCCTTTATTTTCTGTCCAGATAAACTCCAAAAAACCTGCAGCACTGTGGAACCTACAACTCTCATGCCCCCTTAAACACTGTACCCAAGCATTGTAGAAATAATCGTGGTAGCTGCAGGCGTCATGATTGTTCCTGATATGGGGTAAATCCTGAAGCTGGGGACTGCACCATTGAACTAGGCAAGGGGGGGTGGGGGGTTGGTGCTTGTAATTCTATCCGGCCGTGACACTGGTCTGAGGGTGTCTCCTTGGGCAAAGAGGCATGCTGAACCTCAGTCTGGGTGATCGGGGTCCGTGAACGGGTTTCGGTGCCGCCAAATCGGGCCAGGCGAAAAAAACACTTTTTTTTTCGATTGCTTATATAGTGCCACATCTGTACTGGGATTTTTCGCTTTTGGCGTACTTTTCAGTCTCCTCCCGGCCATTTTAACTAATTCCCATGCATGCGCACACCGCTGAATTTAGTCACACTGCTCTTAAGGGTTTTAAAATGGCCCGTTTTTTCGTGGATTTTTAATTCGCCGAAAAGTCAGAAAATTACCCATGTTTCCCAGATGGCAAATGACCAACTGACCCCAGCTACAAGTCCGCACAAGGATGGATGGGATTTTCCGCAATGTCCCTTATCAACCAACAGAGGGAGATTAATTATGGGGCTCAAATCCGCAATGCTCTTATCAACCAAAAAAGGGAGATTGAATTATGGCCTCCACACCGTGTAAGACCTACGTGAACCCCAAGTCCATTTCTACGGGTTAACGTGGGTTTTAACAACGGATTCAAGGGCACACTAGACACACGTTCCTTCCAAATGTTTTTTTTTGGAATTAGCGCTGTGCTGCGCTACGCACAAGGCCCCTTTGGTTTGGTTTCGCGCGAAAACGTAACTTGGTACTGTGGGAGGGGCGCTTTAAATTCCCACTCCAAAAAAAACCGGAACTTCTTTTCCTTTGCGCCATCCCACAATTGCAATTCCAGACTTAAATGCCCTTTATGTCTAGTGATTGTAAGGGCGGGATCGCGCAAAGGGACCTAGCGCAAAGGCAAAAACATAATCGAATCTCCCGCAATTTTCACATCAAAATCATGCTACTTTCCTTCTCCTAAGTCCTCACTGTCCAGGGGGAATTGCTGAAGAGAAATCAAGTAAAGAAGATTTAAAAAAAGGCACAGTATGGGAATCCCAGCACTCCCGGTCACTTTCCAGGATTTGAATTACCCTAGCCGTCGGACAACTCCAGATGTGAATACCCATCCAAGTCGAGTCATTTCCGGAATATTGATACCCTAAATACCCAGCCCCTCAGATCACTCACGACTCCAGATGTGGACAACCCAACCCCTCAGATCCACGCCAGGATTTGAATACCCAGCCCATCGGAAATCACTCCAAGGTGTTGTATACCCGCCAATCAGTGACAAGCGTGCAGGGGCATGTGGATAGTGGGTGGCGGGTGGAGAATGGGTGAGAGCGGGTAAGGGTGTTTTGATAGGAGGGTTAAAGGTTGGTACACCGGACACGCTTCATTTCCCATTTGTCCCAAGACGACGACCGGCATCATACAAAGATTTCCTCCCCCTGCAAGGTCCTTTGAAAAGATAGGAGCGCAACACGTCCCATGAGCGTTCTCTCGTATAGAAGGTATAGGGAGATCGTTCGTGACTGGTCATTATGGACTGCATTTTTTATGAATTGACTACATTAATTGGTTCGTGACGTCATTATGACTACCACAATCGCGGACCCTCGTGGGCCTCCTTTATTGAGAGGGTGTGAGTGGGGGAGCTGCCAAGGTGGTCAGACCTAAGGCAAGGGGGGGGGGGTTGTTATTGTCTATCAGCACGTAACTACGGTGCTGAGGAAACAGAGGAACATAACATGCTTACAGGGAGTAATAAAAGCAACCAGAATTTGGTTGTTCTGTATGTATTATATTTTTGGTCTCAAGTTGCACTTTAATTGGATGGACACAGCCCATTTTCTATATAATTGTGTGTAACCCATTTGAAAGGTTTTACCAGCCTTCTGGGAATTGTACTCCACCAGAGTTTAGGTCCTGTGCTCGTTGAGCAAGGTACTTTTAAACTAGAGAGTCCGCTTCCGCCATCCAGCCCACAAAAGGAGAAGCCTGTCTCTCATGCAGCCAAAAAGGCAAGTACCAGTAGGGTAGGACCCAGTTTAAAGAAAGCAAAACCTTGACTGGTGAACTGGCTTAAAATATTGTCCAATTATTTAAACTAATTGCTTGTATTATCCAGGGTTTTAGCCCCCAAAAAAAAAGACTGTTTGTAGTCGCACCTTATGGAGGTAGCCAATATGCAATTAGAATTGTTTTGTGCACTAGCATTCTGTTTTTTGTGAGTATAAAGGCTGTTATAAAGAGTGCAAGAAAAGCAATTAAACTAGCTAAAATAGAAAATGAAAATACGACGGATTGCCGAACCGAAAGCAAGTCCAAACAGCAAAAATGTTTTTCGAGTAATATAATGGTAAACTATGAGCAAACTGAGAATGTGGGACGCATTAAAGTATGGGGCTGAGGATGTTGTTAGGCTAAATCTGCTAACTGTTTTTCTGATATCGGTTTTTAACTGTTGAGAATTCTTGTCCTTACAGCAGGGATTGTATATATCAAGGGTGAAATGAAGATATTCACATTGGTTGGCTAACAGGGTTATTGGTACGGAACCATTTAGACAAAGTTTAATATCAATAAGCCCCAGGACCAGAATGGATTGCATCCTCGGATTTTAAAAGAGCTTTAGTTTTCATTCTATCTAGACCACTGTTGTTCTTTCTCATCTTTTTCAGATTTAATATGGTTCTGGGGGATGTAAACCACCGCTGGATTGGAAAAAAGCCAATCTAATACCAATGTGGTCAAAAAAAAGGTATTCGTTCACAGCCCTGGTAACTATAGACCCTTAAGCCTAACATCATGGTAGGGAATGCGCTGGACTTTGTTACTGGAGCAATCCTTGATTTTTCTCCAGAAGCGCAATTTTTATTGTAGTAGTCCGCATGGATTTATGAGAATAAACTCATGCCAGACAAATGTAATGGGTTTCTTTTATGAAGAAGCGAGTAAGAAGTTATATCAGGGCACATCATTGGGATGGGGTATACCCCTTGGGAATTTTGGCGAAAGCTTTTTGATAACTTCCCACCATAGGCGAACTCATGTAATAACACGTTAGCACTGTGGCCCTTGAAGAAAACATTGTCCAATGATAAGAACTGTTTTTAGATGATCGCAAACAAGAGAGTGGTGGTTAATGGGCTACATCTATGTGTGGGCTAACGTTTCTTAATGCGGAGTGCCTCGGGGTTTCTTACTGGGGCGGCACTTCCTGTTTAATGTGGTTTATAAAGGACTTAGGAAGGTGGCAATTAGAGCAAGGTCTAGTGGTTTTCGCTGATGACACTAAACTATGCCGACTTTGGAAACTTCAAATGATGTGCCAGTGCTGCCAAGCCGACCTAGATAATTTATCAAAAATGGGCCCCAGCAGATGACAGATGGAGATGCAATGTTGATAATGTAAGGTGATGCTTTAGGATGTAATAATCCCTGTGCCACCTAAACCCAATAATGACTTCGGTGTTAAGTGCAATCTGTAATGGAAAAGATTGGGGGGTTCTGGTAGATAACAGGACTTAGCTATAGCAAAACACCGCAATATGCGGTGCAGTGTTGGAATCCCATATCACCCAAAGGGCTCCATCGTGGGAAATTGAAGGAAAGCAGTTTCAGAGAGGGCAACTAAATTAATAAGGGGAATGATGGGGCTTTTGAATTTATGCAGGCATATTATACAAGTTAGGGGCGGTTTTTTTCCATTGGAGAAGCGACGTTTGCGTGGGGACATGATAAAACATTCACAAATATATTAATGGGCCATACATGAACTCTTCTTGGTGCATGTTTTACTATAGGTCCTGTCTGAGGAACTCCCTTGGACATCCTTTAAGGTTGGAAGAAAGAAGATTCATCTTCAGGCTAGGAAAGGTTTTCTCTACAGAGGGTGAAATCGGTTTGCACTTGATGGACGTAGGTCTTTATTCAGAACCTTAATTAACTATTTTAACTATGAGGGTGGTCATCCTGGGCATAGGCCAGCGGAATCCCCTCTGGATCGGTACGGGAAAAGGTTTCATGGCCACCAAGCGAGTTCAAGGGCCCGCAAATCTCACATTTTTCGATTGCTTATTATAGTGGCCCAAGCCGCAAGAAACATTTCTCTTCTCATTAGGGTGACCCTTCTTTCTCGTTCACCCGCCACCTTACTAATCCCTCACCTAACACCTACGCCACACACATCTGGCTCTGACCCATCAGTAACACTTCAGGATTTGAATACCCAAGCCATCGGATCCCTCCAGGTGATACCCACCAATCCTGTGACAAGCGGGCAAGGGGATGGGGAGAGTGGGTGAGCGGACGAGAATGGGTGTGAGGGTGAAAATGAAGCGGGTAAGGGGGGTTTTCAGATGGGGGTAAGGTTGGGACACAGGGGCTTGTGTCGGTAGCGCAGCACAGCGCTAATTCCAAAAAAACATTTGGAAAGCGTGCTGTGCCCTGAAATCCGTGTAAAACCCACGTTAACCCGCTAGAAATGACTTGGGGTTAACGTAGGTCTTACACGGATGTGAGCCATAATTCAATCTCCCTCTTTTGGTTGATAAGAGCATTGCGATTTGAGCCATAATTCAATCTCCCTCTGTTGGTTTATAAGGACATTGCGATATCCCATCCATTCCTTGTTGCTGCTTGTAGCGTCATAATCCTTGTAAAATGTATGTAATATTATGTTTAATCATATGCCCTTATATCTATAACACTGCATTTGTATTATTATGATGGAAAAAGCAGATGTATTCAAAAGTGCTTATCTCTCTGTTTTTCAATGCACAGTGTTGGGTATTGATGGTAATGTTTTTTTTTTCTAGATGCAAACATAAACATAATGATAGGCAATGAATGATTGTGTCAGAAAGACAAGGTTTCTAATACTTTTACCAGTCATCTAAAAAGATGCTAGATAAAGAAGTAGAAATTGTAATAGCAAATAAATTGTTGTAAATCTTATGTCTTAATTTACCTTTACGATGTTCCTATATTATTTATAGGGAAAGCAATATTTTTTTAAAAAAGTGATCTGGGTAAGGTACGTAATCAGATGCGTGACCCTGAATGATGTTTAATTCAGTCATAATCCTTGCAAAATGTATGTAATTATTAGGTTTCTAATACTTTTACAAGTCATCTAAAAAGATGCTAGATAAAGAAGTAGAAATTGTTATAGCAAATAAATTGTTGTAAATCTTATATCTATATTTAGCTTTACGATGTTCTGATATTATTTGCTCTTATATCTATAACACTGCATTTGTATTATTATGATGGAAAAAGCAGATGTATTAAAAAGTGCTTATCTCTCTTTTCAATGCACAGTTATGGGTAGTGATGGTTATGTTTTTTTTTCTAGCTGCAAACATACACATAATGATAGGCAATGAATGATTTTGTCAGAAAGAAAAGGTTTCTAATACTTTTACCAGTCATCTAAAAAGATGCTAGATAAAGAAGTAGAAGTTGTAATAGCAAATAAATTGTTGTAAATCTTATATCTAAATTTAGCTTTACGATGTTCTGATATTATTTATAGGGAAAGCAATATTTTTTTATTTTTTTTTTAAAAGTGATCTGGGTAAGTTACGTAATTAGCTTGCGTGACCCTGAATAATGTTTAATTCCTTGCAAAATGTATGTAATATTACGTTTAATCACATGCCGTTATATCTCTATCCTCTTTCTCTCTATTTATTCTCTATCTGTCTAACTATCAATCTGTCCCCTCTATATCTGTTATCTATCTACCTATCTATTTATTAATCTATCTATCTATCCTCTTTCTATCTATGTATTCTCTATCTATCTATCTATCTATCTTTCTATCCTCTTTCTATCTATCTTTCTATCTATCTATCTATCTATCTTGCTATCCTCATTTTATCTATCTATCTATCTATCTATCTATCTATCTATCTATCTATCTATCTATCTATCTATCCTCTATCTATCAATTTATCTTTTTATCTATCTATCCTCTTTCTATCTATCCAATATCTATCTATCTATCCTCTTTCTATCTATCTTTTTATCTATCTATCGATCCATCTATCTTTCCTCTTTCTATCTATCAATCTATCTATCTTCTTTCTATCAATCTATCTATCTATCTATCTATCTATCTATCTATCTATCTATCTATCTATCTATGTATCTATCTATCTATCTATCTATCTATCTATCTATCTATCTATCTATCTTTCTTCTTTCTATCTATCTATCTATCTATCTATCTATGTTCTTTATGTCAATCTATCTATTTATCTATCTATACTCTTATCTATCTATTTATCTATCTATTTATCTATCTATCCTTTTTCTATCTATCTATTCTATTTCTATCTATCTATCTATCTATCCTCTATCTATCTATCTTCTTTCTATCTACCTATTTATCTATCTATACTCTTATCTATCTATTTATTCTATTTCTATCTATCTATTTATCCATCCTCTATCTATATATCTATCTATCTATTTATCTATCTATTCATCTATCTATCTATCTATCTATCTATCTATCTATCTATCTATCTATCTATCTATCGAATCCTATTTCTATCTATGCATTATCTATCTATCTATCTATCTATCTATCTATCTATCTATCATCTATTATCTATTTTTATATCTATCGCTATGCTTATCTATCTATCTATCTATCTATCTATCTATCTATCTATCATCTATCTATCTATCTACGATCATCTATCATCTATCTATCTATCTATCTATATATTTGTCTTCTCTCTTCTTTCTATCTATCCTCTTTCTATCTATATATCCATTATCTATCTATCTATCTATCTATCTATCTATCTATCTATCTATCCAATATCTATCTATCTATCTATCTATCTATCTATCAATCTATCTTTGTATTCTCTTTCTGTCTATCTATTCATCCCTATCTATCTATCTAACCAATCTATCTATCTATCGTTTCTATCCCCTCTCTTTCGGTCTATCTTTACTATTATTTCTTTCTATCAATCTTTCTATCTATCTATCTATCTATCTATCTATCTATCTCATCTATCTATCTATCTATCTATCTATCTATCTATCTGTCTGTCTGTCCTTTCTGTCCTGTCTGTCTGTCTGTCTGTCCTGTCTGTCTGTCTGTCTGTCTATCCTCTTTCTATTTATTCTGTATCTGTCTAAATATCAATCTATCCCCTCATCTTTCTGTCTATCTATCTATTATCTATCTACCTATCTATGTATTATCTATCTATCTATCCTCTTCTATCTGATGTATTCTCTATCTATCTATTTAATATCTATCGATCTATCTTTTTTCTAACTATCTATCTATCTATCTATCTTTCTATCCTCTTTCTATCTATCTTTTCTATCTATCTATCTATCTATCTTTGCTATCCTCACTCATTTTTATCTATCTATCAATCCTCTATCATCTATCTTTTAATCTATCTATCTCTTCTATCTATCCAATATCAGTCTATCTATCCTCGTTCTATCTATATATCTAATATGTAGCTATCTATCTATATAACATCTTCTATCTATTTCTTTATCTATCGATCCTTTCTATCTATTTATATTTATCCTTTCTATCTATCTATATATGTATCACATCTAATCCTTTCTATCTATCTAGATATCTATCCTCTTTCTATTTATCTATCTATCTATCTATCTATCTATCTATCTATCTATCTATCTACTATCTATTATCTACTATCTATCCCATCTATCTCACTATTTATCTTATATATCTATCCATCTATCTTCTTTCTATCTATAGATCCTTTTCTCTATCTATTTATCTGTCCATCTATCTTCTTTCTATCTATATACCTCTTTCTACTATCATTCTATCTATCCTCTTTCTATCTATCCAATATCTATCTATCCATTCTTCCTTATCTTTCTATCCAATATCTATTTATCTACTTGTCTATCTATCTATCTATACTCTATCTATTCTATTCACCTCTCCTCTTTCTATCTATCTATCTTCTTTCTATCTATCTATCCTCTTTCTATCTATCTATCATTCTATCTATACTTTCTATGTATCTATCCAATCTTCCTCTATCTCTATCATACCAATATCTATTTATCTATCTGTCCCTCTTTCTATCTTCCAATATATCTATATATATATATATATATATGTTCTATCTAATATCTAGCTATCTATCTATATAACTATCTCTCTATCTATCTATCTATCTATCTATCTATCTATCTATCTATCTATCTATCTATCTATCTATCTGTCTGTCTGTCTGTCTGTCTGTCGGTCGTCCTGTCTGTCTATCTATCTATCTATCTATCTATCTATCTATCTATCTATCTATCTATCTATCTATCTATCTATCTATCTTTTCTATCTATCTATCCATCTATCCTTTCATCTATCTATCTTATCTTCTATCTATCTATCTATCTATCTATCTATCTATCTATCTATCTCTTCTATCTATCTATCTATCTATCTATCTATCCTCTTTTAATCTATATATCATCTTATCTATCTATCTAATCTATCTATCTATCTATCTATCTATCTCTATCGTATCTATCTATCTATCTATCTATCTATTCTCTTTCTATCTATCTAGTCTATCTATCTATCTATCTATCTATCTATCTATCTATCTATCTATCTATCCTCTTTCTATCTATCTATCTATCTATGTATCTATTATAACATAGTAACGGAGCACTCCATGGACTTATATGCAATCAGCTCTTTATTGTAGCGTTCGTGAACGCTACAATAAACAGCTGATTGCATATAAGTCCATGGAGTGCTCCGTTACTATGTTATAATATGAATGTTTGGGGATGCACCCTGGCCAACAGTGTGGAGACTACAAGTGAGAGTGCGGCTATTCCTGTTGTTTGATATCTATGTATCTATATATCCTCTTTCTATATATCTATCAATATATCTTCTTTCTATCTATCCTCTTTCTATCGATCCTCTTTCTATCTATCCATCTATTTATATATCTAGCTATCCTCTATCTATCTATCTATCTATCTATCTATCTATCTATCTATCTATCTATCCTCTTTCTATCTATCCAATATGTATATATATATCAATCTATCCAATTTCCAGCCATCTATCTATATAACTATCTATCTATCTATCTATCTATCTATCTATCTAATATGTTTCTATCTATCTATCTATAAATGTATCTATCTATATCTATCTATATAGCTATCCTCTTTCTATCCCTCTATCTATATTTCTACCTATCTATATATCCTCTAACTATCTATCTATCTATCTATCTATCTATCTATCTATCCTCTAGAAAAAAAGAGATAAGGCACCTTGATAGCATTAGCATAACGCAAAGGATAGATAGATAGTAGAACTAAATAGCATCAGCATGATCATATAGATGATATTGATAGGTAGAGGAACCCTAGACAGTATAAAAATTGGGACGGAGTATGAAAGAGCTATATAGAATGTAGATAAGATAGATAGATAGTATAGATGATAGATAGATTAGAGAGGATAGATAGAATATAGATAGGAAAGAGGATAGATAGATAGTAGATGAGATCAGAATAGATAGATAAGATAGATAGATAGATAGATAGAAGAAGATAGATAGATAGATATAATAAAGTAGATAGCGGGGAAGATAGTATGGATAGATGGATAGAGGAAGAAATAGATTAGATAGATAAAATAGATAGAATACGATAGATATAGATAGATAGGAGGATAGATAGAATGATAGATACAAAAAAACAGAGAGGAGATAGATAGAGATTAGGATAGAAGATAGATAGGATCGAGTAGATAGATGAGAGATTAGATAGATTAGAGTAGATAGATAGTAGATAGATAAGATAGATACATAAGAGAATAGTAGATAGATAGATTAGATTGAGATTAGTAGCAGATAGATAGATAAATAGATAGATAGATAGATAGATAGATAGATAGAAAGAGGATAGCTAGATAGATAGATATAGATAGATACATTTATAGATAAATAGATAGATAGAAATATGATTATAGTAGCGTAGATAGATAAGATAGTTATATGATAGATACGATGGATATTGGATAGATAGATAGATAAGATAGAAGATAGATTAGTAAGATTGTTAGATAGATAGAGATATTGCGATAGCACCTAGCAAAGAGGGGGTAGATAGATAGAAAGAGGATAGCTCAGCTATGATGATACGCATAGAAGAGAAAGAGGATATATAGTAAGATGGAGTCGGAATAGATAGATAGAAAGAGGATAGAAAGAAAGATAGATAGATTGATAGATAGATAGATAGAGAGATAGATAGAAAGGATAGATGCGATAGATAGTAGAGGAAAGGATCGATAGATAGAAAGGCAAGTTACAATTGCATAATAGATAGGGGATATATAGATAGACAGTAAGGATAGAACGAAATAGATAGAATGAGATAGATGTAGATAGCTAGCATAGATATAGATAGGATAGATAAGATGTGATGATAGGGTAGTAGAATGGATAGATGAAAAAAGGGGATTAGGTAGAGATAGAATATATGGATCATGATAATGATTGAGTAGATTAGCACTAAGATAGTAGATCAGATAGATAGAGGATATATAGATAGATAGATAGATAGATAGAGGATAGATAGAGAAAGGATAGATATATAGAAAGAGATAAGGGATAGATAGATAGATAGATAGATAGATAGAAAGAGGATTGATAGATAGAGTAGCCCTAGAAAGAGCGCATAGATAGATTAGATAGTAGAATAGATAGATAGATAGTCGATAGAAGATAGATAGACTAGATAGATAGAGTAGATAGATAGATAATAGATAGATATATTGATAGATTAGAAGGAAAGACGCATAGAAGCAGATAAAAAGAATATGATGCCCCGACAGATAGACAAGAGAGACTATCATAGAATGCTGCATAGATCGATAGATAGATAGTAAGATAGAGAGATAGATAGATAGATAGAGATGGATAGATAGATAATATAGATAGAAGAGGATAGATAGATGGCTTCAGTAGATAGATAGATAGATAGAAATAGATAGCATAGCATTAGATAGATAGCATAGATAGATAGATAGAGTAGATAAATAGATAGCATAGATAGATTATTGGATAGGATGGATAAGAGGACAGAAATAGATAGATAAGAATAAGATATGAAATGAGATAGATAAGAATAATAATAGCAAGAAAGGGTATAGATAGAATGCATAGATAAAAAGAGGAATAGACTAGAGAAGGATAAGATAGATTGAAGGATAGATAGATAGTGTAGATACGCATAGAAGAAGATAGAGAGAGGGATAGATAGTATAGATTAGATAGAAAGATAGATTAGATAGAAGATACATAGATAGCATAAGATAGATAGAAAGATAGATAGATAAGACGATAATAGAATAGAAATAGATGAGCTAGAAGGCAGGATAGAACTAGATAGATAGAATAGGATAGGAGTACATAATAGTATAAGCAGTAGCTATAGAGATACAAGAATATAGATTAGATTATGTAGGATAGACAGTATAGGATAGATAGTATTAATAGATAGATAGCTGGTATTATTGGATAGATAGAATAGATAGAGTAGATAGATAGATAGATATTGAGATAGCTAGAAAAGAGGGTGATTAGATAGCCCCCATAGAAAGAGGATAGCCCCCTAAGATATGATCGATAGAAAGAGGATATATAGATAGAGAGGATGGATAGATAGATAGAAAGAGGATAGAAAGAAAGATAGATAGATAGATAGATAGATAGAGAGATAGATAGAAAGAGATAGATGGATAGAGTAGATAGAGAAAGGGATCCGAAGACTAGAAAGAAGGTAAATATGCATAGATAGATAGAGAAGATATATAGCAGTAGACCAGTAAGGCATAGATGGATAGCTAGCAAATGCATAGGATAGAAAGGAGAGAGAATAGATAGTAAAAGAACAGATAGATAAGATAGTATAAAGATAGGATAGCTAGATATTAGCGATAGTTAGAAAGAGGATAGATAGATATGATAGATAGGCATAGATTAGATAGATAGAATAGATAGAATAGCAAAAATATACGATAGATAGATAGATAGAAAGGGCAATAGAACGATATCGCATAAATAAGAAAGACAGATGATAGAGAGCATAAGATAGACAGATGAATAAGATGAGAATAGATAGAATAGATAAAGCGAACATTGATAGATAGCATAGATAGACGCAAAGAAGGCTGGATAGAAGAGGAACAGATAGACCAGAGATAGATTAGAATAGATGATAGATAGACTAGATAGATTAGATAGATAGATGTAGATAGTATAATAAGACTTAGATAGATATTCGGATAGATAGCAAAGAGGATAGAAGCAAAGAGAAAGGATCGGGATAGATAAGAAGACAAGATAGACAGTAAGTGATGATAGCTAGATAGGGTGCCAGTGCGATCTGTAATAAGTAACGATAAGATTAGATTGATAGTTAGCTGGCAGATACGACTAGATAGAAAGATGATTGGATATATAGATTAGCATAGATAGATAGATAGATCAGATAATAGCATAGCATAGATAAGATAGATAGATAGAAGATAGATAGATAGAGGAGATATAGATAGCCAAAGCCAGGATAGATAGATAGATAGCTTTAATGATAAGATTAATATGCATCATAAATATAGATATGGATAGATGATGAGGAGAATAATAGCAGAGATATGATAATATATAAGAGGATAGAAATAGGATAGATAGATAGATATAAGATAAAGATGAGGATGTAGCATAAATGATAGATGAAAAAAAAGAGGGAAGATAGATAGATAGATAGATATAGATTGAAAAAGATAGAGGATTAAGAAGCCATAGATAGATGATCGATGAAAAGAGGGAAAAAGATAGAGATATAGGGATAAGATAATGATTAGATAGACAGAAAGCTAGAGGGATATATAGATAGATAGGATAGATTAGATAGATAGAGAGCTAGAAGATAGATAGTCGAGGATAGTAGATAGATAGATAGATAGATAGATTAGATAGATTAGAGGTTAGCTAGATAGATAGATTAGATAAATAAAAGGAGTAAATTATATAGAAAGAGATAAAAGGGTAGATAGATAGATAGATAGATAGAGAGATAGATAGATAATAGCTAGAT